>WKFP01015046.1:96493-108211 GCA_011057875.1 Pterocles orientalis | reverse complement strand
AAAAAAAAAAAAAAAATGCTGGTGAATATTTAACTCTAATTAAAAAAGTCTTAAAGTAAAGAAATTCTCATGAATTGTGGGGGCTGCATCGTGTGGGTGCAGGCTGAGATAGAAGATACTTTAGGAATCAGTATATATTAAGCTTTGCAGTGCAAAGCTGGTGATCCCAGTTATAAGGAAAGAATATATGAACACATTTTAGCTTTGCTAAGGAAATGAAAATGCAACATGTTTTCACTTCATAGAACTAAAATACAATGCTTTTTCATATGATTCTCTGAAAGACTTCAAAAAGTGTGTAGTAGAGCAGGTCCTCTATTCCTTTGCAGGACTTTGCCACTCTAGACCTTAACGAAACATTTATTTTCTCTATAGCTTAGCTGACAGTAATGAGGAAAAACCAAATGGTACAAAACAACCACCGCAGGATTTTTGCAGGAGCGTTATCAGCTCTAATACTGAAGGTCTTGAGCTATATTTTAAAAAGAAAATCACCTAGAGGATAGTAAGGTACTCAGTAAGTGTTAATACAAAATAAAACTGCCTTAAAATTTAAGTCTTGTTTTAATGAAAAAGCACTTTTAAATACCAATTTTCAGAAAGAGTTAAATTATTTTAACTGTTTACTTGGGTTTTTTAAAAAAATCATAAAATATTCTTAAATAAAGTGTGAGATTTCGACCATTGCATTTTTTTTTTATTCACTTCTGTTATGAATAAAAAATTATTTACATCAGAAAAAAAAAAAAGTGGTCTGCTTTGTTTAGCTGTAAAACTTCATAAATGTAACCACCACTGTTCCTGGAACAGAGCTAAACACAATGCGTTATAATATAATTTTCAGGTCAGTTTGCAGTTTAGCTCATGGAGCAGACAGATAACATGAAGTAGGCTCTGAACTTGGAGAAAGATCTGTAGAATCAGGTTTGGCAGATGATCTGAAATCAGAGGTATATAATTGAAAGAATTGCATTGAATTTGTTTGGACCTTGGGCTAATAATTCTATTTTGCATCAAAAGTAGATCCTAAAGTATTACATATTAAAATAATTTTAATAAGATTTCCTTTATCATTTAACACTCCACAAGTTAAATAGAATATTTTCATTACAAAATACCTAAAGCAATTAATTTCCATTCTCTTTAATAAAAATACATTATGCAAAATGATCAGTGAAACACTGAAAGATATAATTACATAAGCTGTTGGATGTTATTCTGAACTAGTGTAAATAGGAGTAGCAAAGGGAGTGTTAGAACTTCACTGGATAATCTTGCTAACCCCAGTTAAGAATGAGGTTAATCACCAGAACAGCTGAGTTTCTGGTAAATAAATTAAATTCTTCAAGTTCATGATGTGTGATGCAATTTTTGTTAAAGACTTATAGCTTTAGGAGAGTGTTGCATCATTGTCAACATCATAGCCTATCCTCTCCTTTTCCAGAGTAAATTTGCAAAATCTATAAGGGGCCAATCTTTCTCAGTACTAAACCTAATCTGCATTGGCCCTCCAGATCCTCTACAGCTATCCTGGTTCTCCAACAATTAAAAAGAGCTTCGATGGCTTTGGGTGTGGAGCCAAGGAGGAAAGTATATAGCTGTGATGTTGGTATAACTGGCTTCCACCAGCACCTCCTTTCAAGTAAAATGAAAGTTTTGCTTTTTACTTCCTTAAAATGAGGGTCAGTACATCTAACAAGAAGTAACAGGAAATTCATTGTTCTCCTCAGCACACATAGGACCAATGTTCATCTGGTTTTCCTGATTAACTGATAGGAAAGTGAAAGAAAGGGAGGAAAACAGTGGGATACACTCAGACATTGTGTTGAAGGGAAAGTCTGTCCTAATTTTCTGCCTTCCCTTTATGAATGTGCAATTTTACCAGAATCTTCCTCACCAAGGACATTGACAGTATGAAACATAAATATTGTTGTAGTGTTTTCTGCTTTGAAACGTGTCCCAGCTCTAAATGCCACAAAACCACAAAAGGTGCTGACGGGCAATGACCACTGTTCTTTTAATATGTGCAACATGATCTAAATAATATATCAAAAGGAAAATGGATAGGGTTGTGTGTTCCTGAAATGCATTTTATCTTCATCTAAATAGTAAACAGAATTAAAGTCAAGGCTAACAGCACACATAGCAACATGTATGAATACTTTAGTAAAGACAGAGAATGAGGCTATAGAGTACATTCATCTATAAAAGTTATGAGTTGACTGATACAACTGTCAATAATTGTATTCCATAAAATAAAAAGTTTACAGTGTGGCAGTCAGCATTTATTCTGAGTTAAAATCTTGTTAAACAGAGCCTTAGTTAGAGAATATTTGAAATTACTGCAACATAGTAGAAAAGGAATTTTGAGATACAAATACAAAAAAAAAAATCATCATATTTATAAAACACCATGTACACATATTCCTCATTGAGAAGAAGCAATTTTAGTGTATATAAAAGTGAAGAAAATTTTTATCCTTAACAAGATTTCCTCAACTACTCAGAAAGAGTGGGAAGACTTCAATATGTAGTTTAGCTTTCTCTCTTGAAATTGCTTATTGTTGTTTGTTCTTTACATAAAATTACCACTGAGCTTTCTGTCAGGACCCAATTCCAAGCTAACAATTTTCGTAAACAATTTGATCAATAATCTGGTTAATGTGTACATGAAAGAAAAATGTAGCACAAACAACTATAAATCTAAACAAAAACAAAGCGGGTTTTCTAGTAAAGTATTCAAAGAACACCAGTTTTAAAAAATTTTGAAGCATAAGCGACAAACATTATTTTCTGATTATAACACCGTGCTAATGGGACTGTTAGATTTATTGGATCCTATTATTGTGTTGTTTTCAGGACAGGAGTAAAAATTATATACACAGTAAGAAGACATTTGACCATTAAACCCACAGACATTATATCTTCCCATCTACCACCAGGACTATCCCTAATGTTACTGTGATTGCAATGTTTGAAAGATAAAGATAATGGTATGCCTGTATGTATAAATGCACATGTATGTACACATTTTTATACATAGCTGCAGACACATGTATATACATACACATCTACATGTACATAGTTACATACATACATGTGTAGATATGAAAGGTGAGTTTTGAGTGTAAGTTTTACTTATGTATGACTGCAGAATGATCGGGTCTTTCACCTTCAAATTTATCTCCAAAACCTCTGAAGATAAAGTTGAAGTTCTTTAATGAAACAGTTGACCCAAAGTTCAGCCTAAGATCCATCATCGGCTTTATTTGAAGAGCCTAGGCAGCCCTTTAATGTGAAATATCAGCAAGCCCCAGGGACAGTTTGCCTGCATGACCTACCCTCACTCCGTTGACTATTGACACTTTGGCTTCTGTTGTTTGTGTACGTGCAGACCCCAGTGGGATTCTTTGTTCGGTGTTGACCGATGGTATAAGATGACAGCTTGCAGTGTCAGCGCTGCTCTTGGAGGCAGTTGGTCTGGAACGGCTGAGACTGAATTCAGAAGCAGATTTAGTATTTTGGAAGAAGCCTAACCAATGTCAGAAGGTCAATAGCAGTCTTGAACAATTATTTTCCACAGATAAAAGCTAAAAGAATAAGTGCTTGGTACAACAGTGAAACACTAGCTATACAAAGATATTCTTCTTATGATGTATGGCTGAGATACCTTTTGAAGCAATGAACAAAGATTATATCAGCTTTTCTTTACAGGCAAATGTTATAGGGTCTATCCTGGAAAAAGAAGCAACTTGAAATATTGAAAAAAGAAACCTAAAGCTATGTAAAACAACAAAAGGGGTTTTTTTTGTGGCAGGAGAGGTTTGGGGCATTTTTGTGTCTGATTTTTCTTCCTCTACTTTTCAGTGGATGATGCAGTGGGGGGTGAGTGGGGATACTTTTTTCCTGTTGGAGTTCAGCAGTTTCTTTGTAGTTTGTTAATGTATTTACTTATTTAGGTGAATATTTCTTGTGGGATGGGTTTGCCACTGATTTGTATTTCCACAGCTTTTCTCTCCCCTCCCTGACACCACCTTGAAGTTTCTGTGGAACTCATTCACTTATTCATGGGATATTTTTTTTCTGTTTTTTTTTTTTCTTTTATTAAAAAACAAGCTTTCAGTTACTTTTTACAGGTTATAGGGGTTGCCTCAACTAATAGTTTTTGTTATCTCTTTCCTCATGGGCAGGTTCTTGTTTATAAAATAAACTGTACTCTTGGTCTTTCGCTGACTGCTGGTTAGAGAGTACAGGTGTCCTGCCTGTCTGCACATCTGTCTGGACACCTCTTTAGCTGATAAGTGGGAACATGGCCAACAAAGGTAACTAGTAGATATAGGGGCAATTTGCTCAGCTGAGGACATGAAAGAGACCCAGAAATTGTTCTCCAGGCGATTAAGGGAATAATTCAGGGAAAACTGGGGCTCTGCCCTTAATCTTCTGTGTGTCAAATGATTGGTTTGCAGCCTTGCTTAATTGCTGTTAAGTAAGAGTACAATTAGAAAGCACAACTTATTTGTAAAAAAAAAGGGAAAAAAAGAGTTAAACACTTGAGCTTTTTCTATTTCCTTCACTACTTTTTGCAACTAGCATACCTTTAGAATCTCTTACTATCACTCTCTTGTGCTTCAATCATCTTAGATTCAGCTGAATTCTGTTCTAGTTGCGTCCCTAAATACCCAAGAAATACTCTTACGCTCTTCCCTCTTCTTTGTCTGTTCCTGATTCTGCCTTTTTTATGTTTTTTGTGATTCAGTTCATCCAGAAACTCCTTGTTTGGCCAACCAGGTTATCTGCTGAAATTCCTGGTCTTTTTTGTACAATGAAGTAGTTCATGCTTGATACCTCAATGTAATTTATTTTAAAACAAACTATGTCAACCTTATACAAAGGTATACAATCCTAAAAGAAAAACAAAAACAAAAAGAAACAGGGAGGATATTCAGCCTAGTTGGAAATCATTGTATCAAGCCATCACTGTCAAGAGAGCTGGTGGAAAATGACAACTCAGCAACACTGCGGGTCTGTCAGAGAGCAGTTGAGGCTCTTCCGACTGATGGCTGATACCTTAGCAGAAGTGACGAACACACTAATGCTTAGGCTAACAGCTTCCTAAATTTTGGGTCTGTGTTGTTTGTGAAATCCCATATAAAATAGTTTTATATTTTCTGTAGCTCTTTGTAGATGTTTCAAGTCCCTGGGGAATCTCAAATAGCACTAGATGCCCCTACATAGGAAACTGAATGAAGCCTTTAGAGGCTATTTTGGTGGTGTTTATGGTGCTCATTTTACAGATCAGGTCAAGCAATTCCAGTTCAAAGCATTCCTTTGCTCAGAGGTCTTTCACACAAATGAACTGAGTAGATCTAAGAGAACAAAATGGTAGTGCTGTAGTACGTTGAGAAAGAACTTGAACTTCTTTTCTTCTTGGTGCCCTAATGATTTGGTTATAAGGTCTCTCTGTGAAGCAAAAGCAGTTCAAGACTTTTCTAAATGAAAGTTCCAGTCAATGAGACTGAAAGACATTCACATTAGCCACTTACTGAAGACGACCGTCTTTTAATATGTCAAGAAAAACTGGCTTACCTTTCTTGTGTCTCCACTGGATGCCCCACTATCTATTTTTCTTCAACAAAAATGGATCCTTGATCCAGAAGTGGATTTATTTAGTATAGTTTTGCCAAAATGAGCTTCTTTCCCATTAAAAATTCAATAAGATTCTTAAGAACAGAACTTTCATATTGTTAAGAATGTTATATAAAACCAAAACTATAAATAACTATATAAATTGTGCCAACTCTTTCAGAGACAGACCATGTGCTAAGGAGAAAAAGAGGAATAAAAGCCCTAGGTAACTTCCTTTTTGCATATTTGTTCTGTGAATACAACGAAATTTAAATTAATTACAGTAAGTTTTATTTTAAGTGGGGAATCACCTAAATCATGCACAAAAGACTACATGCATCCCTAGAGTAATTCCAGTGATTTTAAAAGGGTTATTTTAGGTTTAATTTGCCCCAGTACATGCAACAGCTCATAACCCTTTATGAAGATTATACTCACAAGTTTAAACAGTAGAGTGCCCTGAATTTCTTGGGAGGCTACAAGTGGTCCCTTAGTGCTCATTAGCAGGATATGGTTCCCCCTAGCATGGGTTTCTGAAGGAAGAGCATTATAGTTTAATTTGCACTGTAGCTGCTGAGCTACTCAGGATAAACTAATATTCTGCATTAACTTACATATTCAATAAGATGCGAGGAAGAAATGTTACAAGACAAGGAAAATAAATGGGTAATAATACAGGTTTTGTGCAAACAAAGAAAAAAAAATGCTATCACAATACAGAAGTGCTCCTCAAATTGGCAGAAATACCTGCAACCGTCAACGCCAGTACAAGGCTGAGAGAAAGTCAGTACAGATGTTGTCAGTTCTGTGATACTGATTAGTCTTAAGTTTATTGTGAGAAATTGTTGAGGTGTGCCACCCTCCTGGCTGTTAATGGGTTAGAATATGAGCTGCTCATCTAAGACCTAAATTACAAGACGAATTTAAAGGTTGAGCATGTTGAGAGTAGAAATGAGAGTTTAAGGAAAATGCAGCAGAAACTTTGTGAATTATATAAGAAATTGATAAAATTGGTTGGACATCACATTAGACTGATTTCCAGAATAACGTTGCAAAAGATGCAGAGTCATGCTATGTTGAGCACACTTGACCTGACTCGTCTGAAAGTACAAGCAGAGATGAGCTCAGGCGAGATCCTGCTGAGTGGCTATGTGAGCTCATGCAACAGGTATGTCATGCCAGTTACACAATGAGTGTGCAGTTTTTCATAAATCTTTCCTGTTATCGTGGTTTGACGCAGATAGAAGTAGAAATACCATGCAGCCGCTTGCTCACCCTCCCTCCTCACCTGTAAGAGTGAGTCCAGAGGAAAGATACAAAGATGATCAAAGGACTGGACTACCTCCCGCACAAGGACAGGCTTAAAGAGTTGGGGTTTGTCAGCCTGGAGAAGAGAAGGCTCCGGGGAGACCTTCTAGCAGCCTTCCAGTACCTGAAGGGGGCCTACAGGAGAGATGGGGAGGTACTCTTTATCAGGGTCTGTAGTGATAGAATGAGGGACATGGTTTTAAAAAGAAAGAGTAGATTTAGACTAGATATTAGGAAGAAATATTTTACTGTGAGGGTGGTGAGGCACTGGAACAGATTGCTCAAGAAGTTGTGGGTGCCAAGGTGCTCAAGGCCAGGTTGGATGAGGCTTTGAGCAATCTGGTCTAGTGGGAGGTGTCCCTGACCATGGCAGGGGGTTGTAATGCAATGATCTTTAAGGTCACTTCCAACCTAAACCATTCTATGATTCTATGATAATAAATGAACAGAAATTTATTTTACTTAGGGTATTTGTTATAATGTTTAATACACTGAATCACAGAATGGCTGCATTGGAAGGGACCTCTGGAGATCATCTGATCTAAATCCCCTGCTCAAGCAGGGCCACCTAAAGCCGGTTGCCCTATATCATGTCTCTAAGTAATAAATAGTTCAGTGTAACATTCTGTTTTATAGCATACTTTATTTCATTAATATTTTGGCATTTCTAACTGTTAAAAATTCATGAAGAAAATAATTTTATAATGAGCAAAATTATACATTAAATAATATTATACTACAAATATTTATTATGAGTATTACACTGTTCTAATTATAAATGGTTTCCCAGAAACTAACATATATATTTGGAAACTGAGTCACTGTATGAAATAAAAGCATAGGGTACATTGCAATCACAGCAGGAGATACGAAAGACACTTAAGGAATAGAAAGGCAGGGACTCTACGATATTAATAACAGTGAACTCAGTTAATATATATCTTCAATACGACAGCAAACAATAATTCAGACGGGCATACATTTGCATTAATTTCAGAAATCCTCAGTTTAATAATGTAAAACATGGCCTTAGGCCAGCCTTTTCAGTGGCATATCAGGTTGCCAGTTTGAGGACTCCCCTGCATGAAGGGGTGCAAGCCTCTTCTCTAACCTCACTGTCCTCCAGCTGGACAAATGTGATGGCAAACATTTCTCATATTGAGGTGAAATTATCTTAAAGGCCTGCTTAACCCAGTGCTTAATATTATTCTAATAATTATAGTAGTGCATCTATAGTGGTACATAGGTAGATTACAGCAATAAGGGACAGAAAAAGGAGACACAAGGTGTATTGCCAAGCCCAGCGTCATACTCTAATTTTAGCTGTTTCTTGATAACTGCTGAAGTACTGACTTTCTTTGAAATGTTGTCCTAGGCAACAAGTGTTAAACTAATCAGAGTTGTAACGTCAACTTAAAATGGTAAAACTGGAGTTACCAGAGAACGACAGCACTTAACTAGCATAAAAAGTCACTAAACCAGATGGCAAATGTGCTAGTGTTTACTTTTTTTAAGTGAATGCTGCACCTGTTATGAAATAATTCCACATTTTCTAGTAGAGGGTCACACTCTAAATATAGCCATATAATTTCCTTGTTAGAAAACGGAGAGATTCAAATTTAACTACTGAAACAACATCAATAATTGGCTTCCATAATTGGTGGCACTGTATTTTAAAAATATAGACGCTGTGCATAAAGATATTATTTCCTTGTTGCTATGCTTATGTAATGAGGAATAAAAAAGAAACCTATCTGAAGGTTAAGAACAAACATTTAATTTGCAAAGACACTTCCTACTTTAGTACAGCCCTACTTTATTAAAGTTATTTCTGAAATGTAAATATTATTTTATTTTTAAATTTAAGAAAAATTCTTACAAGTAAAAACAAAATGTTTATTTTCTCCAAATGTTTATGCAAATGACCCTAATCTGTTAATTTTCATCAGTTCTAACTCTCTTTTTTACATAATCTTATAGTTGCACGTGTTATGCTCTTTTTCTTAGGGTCATTAGGGATGAAATCTTAAAATTATCATGACTAAAAAAAAAAATCCACTCATATTGAATCATTTTAATAAAATATTTACTGACCACCATATGCAAAAATCAGATTTTCTTTCTGTTTTCTTCTGTCCAGCACAAGACATTTTCCTCAAGGAGTGTTCAGTAGAACAGCCTGATCTAGTCCATATTTGTCCTACTGATGCTCTGTTAAATCATGGATTCTCAGACAGAAGCAAAAAGCTCTTTTGTCTGGAAATAGTGTAAAACACTTGATAAAAGTCACAGGTAAGTAGTAAGACTTAGAAAAAAAAGCTATATTAGAATATCTCAGAAACTTCTAGATGATTTGTGAATTTTTTAGAAGTTTAATAAGAAAAGCCATGGCTTTAGGAGAAAATAATCTGTCACCATCCCTCCCTCTTCCTTTTTGAAAAGGCAATTAAAATTTTATTTATCTTTCCCTTTGTGTGGAATGTTTCCATCATCTTAAATCAGCCACGCTACCCCATACCACTTAGTTACGAAATACAGACTACTCTTAAACTTTGGAGACCACACCAACACAAGGGACCTGAGAATATGTAAGGTTCCCTGTCTACAACCCATGTTTCTGTCGATCGAAGGATTAATATAAGAGTTTCTAGCGGCCCTTCACTGCCTGAATTTTCACTCCACATCACAAGCTCAGTTCCTCTCTGTGTTATATTTTTCTTTTTCTGTATAAAGACTAATTTACACAAGGCATATTTGTCAGTTCCAACTATTTGCTGAGATGATTAGGATATTTTGTTTTTCATTTGACTTACTCTAAGCTCTTGACTGAAACACTTTGCTATTGTTAATTATGTGATATTTATAGTTGATCCAACTGTCCAAATTCTGAAAAGATTATTTTTAATATCAAGAATAAGAAATACTAATAATAATGAGTAATACAAAGGCAAACTGTAAAGGAAGCCAATCAAGCTCCACAGCAATTACTACTGTATGACGTAAGCAACACAAGCAAATAGCTAACTAATTAAAATAAAGAGGTCTGATAATGGAAGGCAAACAAAAAACCCGTTTAATTTTTAATCAAAGATTGTGATTTCAAGACATCTCTGGAATGTCAATAGAAGCAGACACACTAGTTGACAACAGCACCAATGAGAAGTCACTAAAGATGCTTATGTTGTACATCATTAACAGCAGAAAACTTTGTAATGAAAGAGGCCAAAAGCACTTTCAAGGAAACAAAAATCTTGCTGGCATCAAGAGTAAGTGTATTCACCTATTTTTGGTTTGGGTGTTTTCTATGCTAGTGCCAAGCAAAACACTTTCAGACAATTTTACGAGGAGAACTTACTGCTGCATATGCACAGCAGAACAGCAGAGTGGATGTGCACCCAGCTTGTTATTAATTTGCCAGCCTGCTGGTGGTGTCCCAAAGATAGGGAAACAGCTTGCTTCACTCAGATGAGACCTATGACCAAAAATACGTAGATATTTGATGTGCTGAAAAAAAGAAATGAAAAATCCTACGACTGATTGGCAAGTTTATTGCATCAAATATTCATTCTTGGGAAGAAAATGAGTTTATAACAATATGAATATACTGCAAGATGACCTTTGATGTGATTCCATTTTCATATTGATATAGAGGGAATAAGGAACAACAAGGAACTGCAAGGCAAATTGTTTTATAAATACCTCTGTGACTACGTGGTAGAGAGATCTCACTATTCAGATATTTTTTTTTCAGGACAGGGTACCGCTTTTAACTATCAAGGAATGTTCCAAGAGAGGTCTTTTTTGTGTCTGTTTTTAATCATTTGTGACTCAGCATTAGTCATTCTTTGAGGAAAAAAGTTTCAGCTTCGCTGTGCAAACTAGTTTTCTGAGATAACTCTATCTGGACACTTATAAACTGCATGGAGAGTCAGCTGAGACTCTCTCTGACAAAAAGAGTTAAGACCTTTCCAAATCATATTTGCATGCAGTTTGGATGAGACATACGAGCTTCTGTACCTGTCAGTGAGAACCAGGCTGTGAGAGTGAAACGTCTGAATTTAACACAAGAGGAAGTCACCGAATCCTTCCCTTTTAAGAAAACACTATTACCTGAGTACTTTATCTCAATAAGAAAAGGAGAAATGAAAACAAAATCAAGTATATTTAGAAAATTTAAAAGGCTCCTTCAGCTTCTGATTTCTAGGGTCAGTGGAGCAAATTTCTCTAATCACGCCCTTCCTGTCGTGTTATCTGTAGCTAATATCATAGAATCATAGAAACATGGAATGGCCTGGGTTGAAAAGGACCTTAAACATCATCTTAAACAACCCCCCTGCTGTGGGCAGGGTTGCCAGCCACTGGAGCAGGCTGCCCAGGGCCCCATCCAGCCTTCAGGACGGAGGTGTGTTTTGGTATTATAATGACATTATAATGAGCAAATTTCACCTTAGAGTCAAGATTTCACCACAGTGCTTGGCACTGTGTTGGCCATCTTTCTGGTTGGACAGCTGTTACTCCCGCGGCTCGTTGTTCCCGTCCTTACAGAGGTATGGAGAGCCTTGGACAGGGCAAGGCTGTGGAACGAGACCATTTCACTCCGTCCCCATCAATGCATCTTGTACCAGTACCAGGGTGCATTGCCAGGGAAACGAGTTCTTTGGACGCCAGCCACTCCTTTGTCTCAAAAAGTGGCAATTGTGTTTTACTTTTACCCTAGAGATTTTCTTACGATATTAGAACTTTGCTGCAAAGAAAAAAAAAAAAAAAAAAAAAAAAAAAAAAAAA
>WKFP01015046.1:53465-92684 GCA_011057875.1 Pterocles orientalis | reverse complement strand
ATTGTAGTCTGACCAGGGGTATCATGTCCTTGATGACAAGGTTGAGTCAGTGCTGATTTTCTAACCGACACTTACAGCAGCTGCACTGTAGCTTCCACATTTACTCAAGCTTTGAAAGGTAAACTTTCCCTTTAGTGCCAGGGTACTTTGTCATTAAACAGTATAGTAAAAAAAGAAGACAAAGTAGAACTTAGAGACATGAGAGTTTCAGGTAGCTGTTGGATTTGAACTACCAAGGTTGGAGTAGAGTTACCCCGAATGTTGTACCTTTGTTGCATGACAGCTGGACAGAACTGGTCCATTGTTGACCTGCTTAGCTGGTATCCTCAAAAGTACTCGCTTATTCTTATACTATGTTGTTTTGTGTCATATTCTTAATACTTTATTGAGAAAATGTATGTCATTTTCTACAATGCCACAAAATCCAAGGGACTTTTAACTCGTATTTCTCAGCAACAAATTATCACTGTATTCATCAGAGAGATTAACACAGAATTAAGAAAAAAACTCTAAATTAATTCCACCAAAACAGTAATAAAATATTTTATATTTGACTGGAAGTCTGCCAGAAGTAATCCTGACACAGAACAGGCTTCTGCAGCTGTCATCATTCTTTATATCTGTTACAACTTGTGTTCTTTCAATTTACTGACTAGGAAGTTGCGAGAAATCAGCACTTTTTATAAAGAATGATTGGGGTCAGATTTTGAAGTTATGCATTCACAGCTGAGCAGATACATTTCCTTGGTTATCATTTATGCCTACAACTTATGCAGCACAAATAAGATGCCTTAATGACCATGTATACACTCAAAAATATCGATCCTATCGTGCATTTGTGCTTGTACATTGCCTCACTTAAATATTCACGCCTTGTTTTAAAAAGTTTTAAGAAACACAAGCATGAAACAAAGGGGACCAAGCAAGCCTTTCTTATAATATTAAGGAGGCATATTATTTTTATTATAATTAGAAAACCTGAGGATATTCTAAAGGGTCTGTCAGATTCCCACAGTTTGATACTCAGCTCTTTCTGGATGCGGTTCCTTCCAGGCAATTTGAAAAATGACACAGCAGGTATTTTATTTAGGTTTTGGTCCAATATGCATATTATATATGCAATGGTTCTCACAAAACCATTATTATACTCTCAAAGACAGCTAATTTTTGTAGACACAATTTTGTGGATACATTAATTTAATGTAGTTAATTGAGTATAGACCAGCTCCACGGCATAACTGATTGATGTAACTTTGAGAATATCACAAAAGTTGATATAAGAGCTATTATCAGTTAATCTACAGTATTTATTACAGTGATAACAGTTAAAGCAATTTATAATGAAAGTTATAATTGTGTATATTGTACGTGATAATTAAGTTCAAAAGTATAGAAATATAGAAGCATATATCATAAAACTGTTTTAAAAGTCTAATGAATCACTTTATACCTTCTAGTACTGAATGAAACATACCAGTTCTTTTCTTAAGGATTTCATTTTTAAGGATTTAAACTACAGTCAAACACTTGGAACAAAAAAAAATCTTTTTATAAAGGATGCATGTGACATGAGATTTTTCATAGGATTTTGCCTTGAACCAGGAGTATATGTTAGATTTTATCAGTCAGTGTTGATGTCAGTAAATACTTTACATTGGTTATATATTAAATGTCTACAGCAAAACCATTTTGTTTGTGTTGTAATTTTAAGGATTTATAAAGAGAGGTGCATTGTGTATTTATTTTTTAAACTGAAGGAGTCGTAGTGCATGTTAGTGCTTGGAGAAATTAAGGTTTGATATAACAAAATAGGGCTGATCATACTATGGATAGGTTAAAAAAAAATGTATTAGCATTTCTGGGCATTTATTCTTTTTCCTCCACCAACCCTGGTATAGTTTAGTCTGGAATAGTTTAGAAGAAAATCTCAGTTTTGCCTGTCTGAGATTCTATATCCTTAAGAAACATTTTATAAAGCTACAGTAAAGCTCTTTTTGACCTAAATTCAAATTTGGGTTCATCTGGAGAAAGAGAAAAGCAAATTGATTGGAATATTCCTTACAATGTGTTTTTTTTTTGAATTATTTTAGGACTACTAACTACCATAGTGGTTATAAAGTTAGGGAACTGTTAATAAACAGTTGGTGTCATGCATTCATGGTAACTAAACTTTAAATACACTGATGAGCTACAATGTCACTTTTACCTCCAATTAACCTGATATTTCACCAATTACATGTAATCACACTTTTATTTACAGGGTGAGCATAAACAGCAACATATTTTCTAATCCCGTTAATATTAATGCTTTGTGAACGAAATTTGATCAGCGTATTAAAGTTGTTGGTTTTTTCTAGTTAGCTCACGTCTGTTGTCAGAAATAATAAGATCAGGTGGCAAACGACAGCGACTTTCCTGACAGATGCTTTAACATTGTGAAGTAAGAATGCCCTAAGTGTCTCTTTGAATAACGCCAGACTTTTCAATTAGGAGTTTATTTGCCTTGAGGTTTCAAAGTGGAACTTTTGGAGCAATCTGACACAGTCCCAGACAGGAGTATGTGTGATTTATGCTTGTAATGTTACAGGAAAAAGAGAAAGTCCTTTTAAGATGATTTTTAGTAAAGTTTTGTCTTAGAAAGGTAGAAGATAATGTTCTCAAACTCTCCAAATACGGCTTCCTTTTAGCTTATCTACCTATGTTCCTGTTAAAACACAAAACACATTACATCACGCGTTTAAGCATATCTCAGACAATAAATTACACTTCACTCTAATGATTCCATTATTCAAACAAATGTGGTAACAAACTGGGAAAGATATTATCTTACGGCAGGGTTTTCATTAGACAGCCATGAAATAACGCTGGCTTTTAGTAAATCATGGCGTCTGCTACATAGGCTCTTATGTAGCTTGTGATTCAGAGAACACAGTTTTTTTAGTGAATATACTGCTTATGTAAGCACTGCAAAATGCACTATAAAACACCTCTTCCATCACTCATCCATAATGTAGGTAGCACACAGACAGCAACAGTACACGCTTCCCAAATCTATTTCAGAAAGATACATTCATCCTGCCTGGTCCATACGGTTCTGCATACAAAAAGAATTGTAGGAATGCCTTCAACCAGTTCTCTGCAGTGTTTTATCCCTCCAAACTGTAGTGGAATCACGAGTGTTCACCAAATGGACAGATCCTGCTCGTGTGTTATCTGACCACTTGGAGGAGGGGTTCAAATGCACATGCTGAGAGCCAGCAGGGAGGATGCTCTGTGTTACTAGCACCACATGCAAAGATGTAAATTTACATAGGAAATTTGGTGGTAGGAAAAAAGATTGTTCTTTGTGCATGTTCAGAAAGACCAAAGAGTGGTCTTTCTCATGTCTCTGCCAGGTAAATGGCGATGAATGCTCATCTTTTCCCCCCCCAACCCAGATATCTGTCAGAGTACTCTTTGGGTGCACACAGTTAAAAATGCTCTTATTAAATTCGATAAGACAAAATAAATTCTAGTTTAATTCTTATAATTAATCCCCTAACAATCTTATTGCTGAGCAGAATGAAAAACGACCTACATGTATTCACATACCTCCCCCTGACTGAAAAGATCTGTTTTCTTACAGCTCCTAACCCATCTAGAAAATATCTCAGCATTCCTGTATTTTTTTATGCTAACTTGCTCATTGTTTACTTATTACAGATAATGATTTCATTACCTTTGAAATTTAGAATGCCACAGTTATGCTCTGATAACACCCCTCTGGAGTCAAGAACAACTATTATGCCCATTCAAAAGATGGGTAACTGAACCATAAAGACACAAGGTAATTTCTTCATATTGGGGCAGCTGAAGTGGAAAAACTGCGTCCTAGGCACATATTCTCAGCAGGTCATCTAGGTTTTCTCTATGTTAAGCAGTGAGAAAAGAGATGCTTCCAGAGGTTATAAGGATGATAAGCACAGTAACCATGAGTCTCTCTTTCCTCTGAAAATAGAAGGCATTGAGACGGACACATTTTTTAGGTAAAAGAAGTCCGTAGCTTGTAACTTCCTTAAAACTCCACAGAATGTCTCCAATGGATCACGACTCAAATCTTTTGGGTCTAGACTTCTGGATCAGCTCCTCCTTCTTTGTGCTTAACTATAACTGTTCACACTTGAATATTTGCAAAACAGCAGTCATACAATTTTTGGTTCACTTCCTTCTGAGCTAAAAGATTCTGGTCAATATGAATTGTAGAAAGAGTAGCAGCATTTGGAACCATAAAAAGGAGAACAATCATCTGGGGATGATATTTATGTAACTCCATTTTTCTCTGGCTTCTTTATCCTTACGTAAGACAGGAATAAACACGAGAGTGGGCATTTATTGCAGGTCAGAAGCGTCATCCATGAAGGGATATTCAAAGTGACAACAATTTCCTGGTCTGGAAATGGGAGTAATTCTAGCTGCCCTTTAGCACTGCGTAATGTCACATTCGGTTGCACATGTATGATAACGCACCCCAACATGACATCTCAGTGCAGCATATTGGCTTAGTGTGAGGAGATAAAGCATAAAGTGACCGCCTAGGAGAGTAACGTATCATGCCTCAAACCAGAACCTCCAAAGAAGAAAAAGGACAGGTTTCGAACCTTATCAGAACAGTCAGAAAGACGGCCAAAACATGTATGTACAACCTTGAATGTAAGAAATTAGTAGAAGAAACCTCATTGTTAACTTCCAGCAACATGCAGGAGCATAAACATAGTGAAATAGAGTGTGGTTTATGCACAGATTGCTAAAGACATGAGAATATCAGTGCATGATATTCCGTACATCATTCACCTAATGAGGCCAGAGGGAGAGGAAAGAAGTTCCAGACGGTGTGTGCATACAAGAGTCACAGGATCAACATGTGCTAAAGTCTGGTAAGGTCATATAGCAGACTGTGTTAGGACCCTAGACTGCTGGCAACACATATTCTGCCTAGCTTCTCCTTTGGATGTAGAATTTCCTATTGAATCCTCAGTGACATGCCCTGTGCCACTGATGGACAAGACTGCAACCACTCCATAGCTAAAGATTTATGCCAAGCAGCAGCCTTAGGTGTGAGACACACTGCAGAACCGCCTAAAGACAGAAATTACAGAGCAAATAGAAAATTGTGTCATTTTCCTACTCACAGCATAAGACTTGACCTGTTGGAGTGCATGCTTCTCCAAAAGCTGCCAATACTTTGCTAGGGAGAGCAACAGACAAGTCCTGATTACAACAGGAGTATGATTATATTATGACAGAAAAAACTATCTAATGCAAAAGTTGTTTCATGTGAAATGACAGACCCTTATGCAGACAAAAATGAAAATTAATTACCTCATCTCTGCATTTCTCTTTTATTATTATTATTATTATTTTGAGGGCTTTTTATTAAGGATCCATGTTTGAAACTACTATCAGAAACTATTTCAGTCCAATGAATAGCACTTTTTTTCTAGACTTGAAATACTGGAAGTTTTCAATATCTTGGTTCACAAAACTGGATGATCCTCACTGATCTGGATGCATGAGCTTTGTGTGGTTGCTGATTTTTTTTATAATCAAACACCTGTGGTAGGTTAACCTTGTCTGGATGCCAGCTGGCAAAATAAAGGGGGAGAATAAGATGAAAAACTCATGGGTCAAGATAAAATCAGTTTAAAAGCAAAGGCCAAGGCCATGCACAGAAACAAAAGATAAACAAAGATGTTATTGTGTACTTCCCCTCAGTAAGCGATGTCCAGCCCCTTCCCAGGAAAGCAGAGCTTCAGGATGTGTAGCAGCTGCTCCTGGAGACAAACACAGCAACAAATGCCCCCCTCCTCCTCCCTGCCCTGGGCTTTTATGGCTGAGCTGAGGTCACATGGTATGGAACAGCCAATCCGGGTCAGCTGTCCCGGCTCCGCCCCCTCCCAAGCTGTGTTACAAACCCCCTGCTGGCTGCCAGGGTGACACTCAGCACTGGGAGGCTGCTGTGGGGATACTGACTCCATCTCAGCTGGAGCCAATAGAACAAACCTGTTGAAAAGCTTAGAACTGAAAAACAAATAAAGAAACCAAAACAAAACCCAACCAAACAAGATTGGAAAACAGTTCATATTCTTGCTTATTAAATATAGCATTTTTTCAAAACAATTTATATTGGTGTTGTTCTAACTTTTACTGGAGACATAGCCAGTAGTTTGTCTTGCACAGAACTAATCTTAACCCGTAGCCCACATGCTCTTCCATTTCTTTCCATAAATATACTTTATTATGGTAAAATAATAGGATTCCTAAGTTGAAAAAGCCTTATTTTATATTATTTTCCTTTTAAAAAATATTCTGTAGGATATTCTCTTCATTGTTGCTCTGTAAAATCTTACTCTTCCATATGCTGTCATTTTCACTCATGAAAAAAGCCATTTCACCTTTTTTTTCCTTTTAGAAGCATAGTGGAAATCCAGTGTACTTCAGGATGGATTTTTTCCAAAGAAGACTAGGTCATGCATTTACTAACTCTTGAAGTCAGACAAGTTGTGTAGAAGTACTTTATGCAGACAGTACGATAAATTTTGAGCTGTACTGGTAGAGGAATGTGAATAATGTAAATTATTCACTAATATATTATCCTAAAACCATACATATTAAGTTTTCTTACCCACTCCAGAAAAGGAATAAATAGTAAATAAATATTTCAGGAGTAATTTATTCAAATAATTTATTTTGAAATTATCTGTGCCCTGATCCAAAGTCTATTGAAATAATTGATCTCGCTTCTGCCTACTCAGCTCCACAATGAAATACACAAGAAGCCCTGGTATTTTTTAACAGAGTCATGTTCTCGTCATTTCTGTCAACTTTTAACCCAGTTTAAAGGGTTCCTTCAGGCATTAAAAATTCCCTTTTGTTTTCATCTTTCCCATACTTTCAGTTTTCCTGACAAATATTTTTTACAATTTAAAAAGATTATAATTACAAATATGTGTGACACAATTATTTTTTTTAAACTATCCTGATGGTACTTTTTATTTACCTGAATCAGCATGCAATTATAGCACAATTGTCTATTTTGTGGCTAGTTTAGTAATTTATTTATGTTGAACATAAATATACGAAAATTTGTCTAATTTGCTTTTCCAAAACTTTATAATTAAACCTTCATCACTCTGAAAAACTACAGGGTGATTTTTAAGGTGTGCATAGATTCAAACAAGAAATAAAATAGATCTTTTGCATGGCAGGAAAGCAAAAGGCAGTAAAGTCCCATATAACCCAAAACCTGAGTAGATAAACATTCATGTAGGATGGAATTAATTTCCTCTCTGAGAGGAACTGGAGAATATCTCCCATCTTGTTCAGTGACTCTTTAGATCTGCCTACATTAGGATGCTTGTGTTGCCCACATGTCATTCCACTTTATTTGTTTATAAAGGGAACGGAGACATCGCACCACAAAGTTCTGTAGCACCTAACTTTTACAACACCTAGATTAGGTAGTAGCTTCTTTATGAAATACACAGACAGTTGTAGGAATGGGAGCCAGAAAAGCCATTGCACAGCTCAGTATGTTAAGTTAGGAACTAAGAAAGACTAAGAAAAATAGTGTGCCTTCATACTCTTTTTTGTGTCTTTCTTTTAGGTTTAAATGATTTTTATTTTACTCAAAATCAAAGAAGGGGTGGTCATTTTTTAGGGAGGAGAAAGTTTAACGAACTGGCACCTCAAGGGATGAGACATTGATTTAGGATGTAGGGCACCTCCTTTCAGGTTCTTACTCTACCTGAAGCAATTTAAGCTTACTTTTGAGATAAATTAAGGTAGTATATATATATTTATTCAACAGGCCAAAGGATGAGCGTGCATTGTTTTAGCCTAGACAACAGAGCCCTTGCCTGGGAAAGGTACACCTGAATCCCATTCCTGATTCCAGACGCCTGTATTTTTATCTGAAGCATTTAATGGAGTAGGAGCCAGATGTAGAATCAGAGTATTCCCAAATTTTCTTAAATGTAGTCTAAAGTCACGTTCATAATCTCTGGTCCAATGAGTGTTGAACTACTGTGTGTAGCTGTCTTCAGGGAGGTGTTCAGAATACCTTAGAGTGCCCTAATAAAAGTATTCACAGAAGAGATGTGATTTGAAATCTTTGCATCCAGAAGAGGCAGTTCTCCCCATTTCTCCTTTCTCCTTCCCTTGCTGCTTATCATGTCGAAACACCCATGATGAAAGAGAGTTTGGGTTTTTGTACCTTGATTAGGGACAACTGTTTCTCCTCAATCCGTCTTAAGTTATTTGCAGGGCAACTCTACATCTGAAGACGTAACTCCCTTATACACTCAGGGCATGTAATTAAGTGAGACTGCAGTGTAACTGAGCAATACATCTGCAGCAAGTCTAGTGCATTGACCTATTGTGCTGGTGAAAAATCTCCTTTTAAGTGGGAACTTCACCTCTCACTTCAACATGATGCTTCCCTTTCTGCTCTGTAGCGTGAGTCATGTACATTCACAAGGGTGTCAGAGGCTGAGCCAAAGCCTTCCACTTGGCATTTTTTATAATCTGTGTTAGTGACTGTTCATTCATGATTATGTTTGCTGTTAGTTCCTTTATGTGACTGTCCCCTAGCTTAAATACTTGCTGCACTGCTGAGTACCATGAAACTTCTGTCCTTCTGTAGATTTAGCCCCAGGTGTTCCAGTCAATTTAAATATTTAATGAAATTTTCAACACACGCAAAAATCCATGACTAATTTAAACTTCTCAAATTCTTCTTTCATCAAAGATGTAAATCAAATTTCATATGAAATACAATTATGCTGCTTATTTCAGACTACTTTCATTATTGATTTTCTTCCACCTTAACAATTTCTGTCTCCAGAGGTTGCTTAACACATTCAAACCTTAATCAACGTAAACTGCCTGGAAGGAAGCATGTACCCTACAGGTATTGTTCAAGTTACAAAGAACCTATGGCTAGAAACAAGAAAAATGGAAGGATAAATATGTGTCAAGATTCAGCATCAACTCCTTTATTTCTTCACAAAATTTTAAAGAATTAATGGCAATTTTTGTTCAGGAAAAAAGGCGGGATTCATGGAACCATTTTTTTGATTGAACAAAATGGATATTTGTATGAAAGTAAGTTTATATATACATATAAAAGTACACATATAGATAAATAAAGCTGTGGATAATTTTTCAGGCTAGATTTTGGTCAAAGGTGGACGAGGCAATGGTTCTAATGTTCCTCCAGAATGTACAAGAAGAAAAAACAAGGTTTTGCACTCTCTAATTCAGAGTCTTCATATTACACAATCCATTTGATTAAGCTTATCATGCCATTAGTTGTAACACTTGGTGTTTTCCACGTGAAACTGTTCTTTATATACATAAAATTAATTACAAAAGATTTCTGAATCCTGGTTGCTGATCTCTCAGGTGAGCTCAAAATTGTGATGAGGGAATTTTCCTGTACTTCTATTTGAGTGTTTAAAGCTTCTGTGTGATGCCGAAGTACCTTTGCACAGCATGTCTACAACAAGATTTATCACTCTTAAAAATCAAGCCTAAAATTCTTATTTTATAAATTCATACTTGAAATCATGTGCAATATGTTTGTAAGTAGAAATGTTGGTGCTTTTTATCTCATAAGTATCTCATCTCTTTTTCAGTTTCACCTTGGAACCATTCAGCTTTGCAGTTCTCCCTCGATTACATTCTTTTTTCAGATAAGCTCTACATGAAAACTATTGAAAGATTACTATCGTAATTCTATTGCCAGATATTATTTTTTATTTCTCTGGGATATGAGTAAAATATAATTTTACATGTTTTGAAATGACATGAAGCACAATACTGTGCGTGAGAAAATGTCACGGTAATTTTTAACCAAATTACACTTTGTAAATATTTATAGTTAAGTTTAAACAGAAAAAATATTCACGTTCACAAATAATTAGTTTTCAAATAATAATAGCTATGATTATTTATCCTGTACAGTAAAATAACTTTTTTTTTCCTTATACTCACATTTCCTTGTTATCATGGTATGGCTTAGAAAAAAAAAAAAAGAACCATTAAGGTGAGATTCATGGTTGTATATAGGTTTTTTTAGACTATTTAATTTATATTTCTTTCTTTTTGGTACCAAAGGTTTTTGTCAAGGTGTAGAACACTTCAGTTACTTATCGACCCTCACATTCAGAATAAATCTCTTAGTTTCTCAAGATGTTTTTCTTCAGGGATGGTATAAATCAACATAGGTCCATCAAGTACAGTAGACTTAAATCAATTGTCTTAGCTGAAGTTCTGACTAATATGTTATAAGCAAGGAGTTTCATTTAAGTTTTCAGGCATCCTCATTGTAAATTTTCCCTAAGATTCCCTCTTTGTTTCACAGTTAAAAATCTAGAAGCACGATTATGACCCAACATCTATGAGAGGGCCTTTTATGTTGTTTTTCATGTTTAACAGTTTTTGTAGGTCAAGTCAGTTGTCCAGATGTTCAAGATAGCCACCTTAAGAAAATAATACCTCCTATCTGATAAGTGTAAATGGAAAGAAAGTGTATTACAGCAAAAATGGCACAGTTCCAGGTTAGTTGAGGACAGAATTTCATAGCAATATTCCTTAATAAAATCACGTTAGCCCACAAGCTGATGTCCAGTCCTTTGTGTCCACTAAGGGTGGTATCATCTGGAAGGAAAGAAGGTATAGTGGAGTTCACTCAAAGAATTATTCTATCAAGAAGTAGAAAATGAATTATCATATGTCAATTTTTCATCTATAGTATTTAAACTTCCTTAATCCCTAAATCTGAGCATAATTTTCTATTCTACAAAGATAAATTAAAGATTTCCTTTCAGAAAAGAAAGAAGCAACAGTTTAGCAGCTGGATCCTATAGCCCCCTCAATGCCACAAAAATTCTTCCTCTCAGATGCAGACACTTTTGACGTCTAAATTATAGTATCATGGACATATTTTTTGGTATTTAGTTTAGTATTTCCATAATCAATAAATTTGGATTAAAAATTGTTCTTCAAAGCATTTTCCTAAAGAGTCAAGGATAACTACATCTTAACCAAACGAAAACTCAGATAGATGTACACAGCGGTGGGATTCAAAAGTACATACAAACCAAATATCCTCAACTGACTCCATCTCCTCATTCCTCCACGAGAAAAATGAGAAAATAAAGTTTTAGAAAAATGTGACAAGCACCTGTTTCATCCTCACAAGTTTTGAGTATGAGATACTAAATTTATGATGCTCTTTTGGGAACTGTTGTGCATTTTGAGACAGCAATTTATAGGTTCAATTATGCAGTAATGAAAAATGCAGTGTCCAAAAACTACCTCCGTATGGAGCCTTTTTAAAGCTGAAGCCTACTACACAGTGCAATCTCAGTCCAATTAACATTGAAAAGTGACTCCATTTTAATCGATAGCATCTGTCTGTTGGTCAGAAATCGCAAAATTTTATCTGTCAAGCAGATTCATACACTTTTCAACTTCTTTTGTTAAAAAATGTAGTCACAAAATATTACACATTTCAAAATAAGACCAGAACACAGAAAAGAGCCAGAAAAATTATCAAATAATATAATCCTCATTATTTGTGTCAGAATCTAGACGTGACCTCATTTTAATGTTGATTCAGATGCTTCAGCGCATACAAAATCCACATTAGCACTCCCTCTCCAACCTTCATTTGAAAATAACTTAATTACAAAAAAATGAATTAATACTAAAACATAGAAAACCAAGCTACAGAGAAAAAGTAGCCAAACTTAAGCTGATCAGGTTTTGCTGCCTTCGTAATGGTTGCCCTGGGTGCACAGGTCAGGGCCCATCGTATACAGATGAATCACATTAAAATGCATTACTCTCAGCCCTGAGAGTTGTGGAAAAATATATTTCAATATCAGATGCTGCAGATTCAGCCTATCATGTCTGATTATGAATTGCCTCTCTCTTCTGTGCTTACACAGTCTGGTTCAACACAGGTCATGGTTTAGAGTCCCTACATGTTACTGGGGAAAAAAATGTTGATAAAATATATCAATTATTTTAAAACAGTTTTTCCTGTTAAAAGAGCTTCCTTTCCGTCTGTGACTCAGTACCTGGGACAGAGACTTGACTTCAGGCTTCCAGAGAGTAAGAGACTACTGTAAGGTCAGTGTTATAGCAGATAAGGTCACCTGTTATAGCAGATCCAGAGGAAGGCCAAAAAAATGGTCAGAGGGACGGAGCAGCTCTCTTATGGAGAGAGGCTGAAAGAGTTGGAATTGTTCAGCCTAGAAAAGAGAATGCTCTGGAGAGACCTTATTGTGGCCTTTCAATACTTGAAGGGATCTTACAAGAAAGACAGAGATCAACTTTCTACCAGGGCCTGTAGTGACAGGACAAGGGGTAATAGTTTTGAACTAAAAGGCGGTAGATTCAGATTTTTTACAATTAGGGTGATGAGACACTGGAACCACATTTCCCAGAGAAACTCTGGAAGCCTCAACTCTGGAAGTGTTCAAGGTCAGGTCGGATGGGGCTTTGAACAATCTGATCTAGTGAAAGATGTGTCTGTCCACAGCAGTGGGGTTGGAACTAGTTGATCTTTAAGGGTCACTTCCAGTCCAAACCATTCTATGAAATAACAGAGACAGGGAAATATAATGAAAGGCAGAAAGAAAAAGAAAGCTGCCATAAAACTGTCTTTTTATTTTCCACAACCCCTCATTGTCTGACATTCATTTGCTTTCTTCTGACATAAACTGGTGAAAGATTTAGATTGACAAAAATACAAAAAGACAAATTTCTCCCTACCCAGAGTCAATGTAATCATTACAGAAAAGAGTACTAATGCAGTTATATAACAGGAGATATGAATTCTGACCGAGACAATAGTTATTTTCCTGTATAACATTGTAATGTTAACATGAAAATTGTAGTATCTCAAAAGAAATGAACTGTAATAATTTTCTTTACTTTGGGCATGCTTCTTTTACTGTTTTCAGTCACTAATTGAAGATGTCTGTAAGAAAGAAAACAAATAATTAATGGAAATCAGTGAAGATTCAGGACATTTACAGAGTGCTTTAATAAGCTTCAAAAATTGCTCACATTTCCTCTTGAATTTTTTTCTAAGCAAGCTACTCATCATATCAGGCATATAAACATTCAAAAAAGTAAATTATTTATCCCTTTATATAATTTGATTGTTTACTCATTAATCTATGAATAATTCAAATGTGCTTAATCTATTTATGTGTCTAAGAAAAAATGAGAAGGAAAATAAAATCTTTCTTTCTAGAAGTGGATTCATAAATCAATGCTGTTAGTACGGTTACTTCCACAGTTTCTGAACCTTCTCAAGTCCAATGTACCATAACTTGATTGCAACACCTGAATACAAGATACATCTCTATTGTAAGCCATTGCTATGAAACAAAATAGAATTAAGACTTAGTGGACTTCCTAAGGAAAACCTGAATTATTGGGGTTTTTTACAGAACTTTTAACAAATTTGAGGTGAAATCACTTTATACCTTTGAAAAGGGCTGTATAACACTGGAAAGAACCATTGGCAGAAGAGGTCATCCATGGCAGCTGGTACTATGGATGGCTTTACATTGGTAAGAGAGTCTGCACTTGAGAATGCAATGCAGTCTAGTACTTTCAGGAGATGTGTCTAGAACCTCTTGAACCTTCTAGAGCCTTAGAAGAGTGACACTAATTCTTCCATTTTTGGGGTGAGTGTTGCAGCCACTGTGGGACAGCAGTAGCTGAGAAATCAGACCTTTTATTTGGGCCTTTCTGGTCCAGTCTCCCCTAGAGCTTTCTCTAAGCTTTCTCCCACTCATGCCCGTAGCCCAGGAACCCCTTTCAACTCAGTCTGGGACCATCATTCCCCACTCGCCCCATGGGCAGCTCCTGCAACTCCCAGAACCCAGTCCATGAGGATCCACCAGCCCTCCCCACACCCTGATACGCACTGCGGGTACCTGAGAGAGCTGTCTTGCAAGCTTAGGAGTTCAAGTGGAAAAATGCTGCTGTGTATCACATGAAATTAATTAAACCTTAGCCTGGCAGGTTATCTGAAAAACTGGGACAGATATTCAATTATTTGTTCAGAATGTATTTAGGCTTCTACAATAACAATAAATAGATTTTAAGGGAATATATGGGCATGTCAACTGGAAAACAAGGAATTTAAAAAGCAAGGGCATTCAGCTTACTGATAATGAATTTAAGTCGTACAAGCATAGACTGCATCGTTTGGAGATCTCACCATAACTAGAGAAATACCAAAGCTGTAGATACAGTTCATCATCTTCTGAGATGAATAATTTCTCTTTTAACAAGGAAGGGCAATAAGGAGTGGGATGAATTGACATGCTCTAGCTTCAAAACTTTGAACACCATCTGTATACCCTGGTTGTTTTTAATTTTACTCTCAATATCTTCCTGCTGTCATCTAGCATAACTTTAGACTGGTTTGAAGTATATTGGTAAAGACAAATTGCTGATGTTGAATTTTTATTTGTATTAGACTTGTTTGATATGATGCAGTACAGGAGCAGTAGTACTGAGGTTAGAGTTGTTAGAAGAAAGAAAAAGTTACCACAAAAATTGATACAGTCCATCTCATTAATATGTCTTGTGGACAACAATTATGAGGAAAACATAATTGTTATCTCTAACAGTTTGCTAAATTGGCTTGGAAAATATCTCACTGCAATGTCTTAGACTGATGTAAAATCAGTCTAAGACTTCATCTGCCTAACATTAAAACATTCAGGTTTAGAGGAATCTCTTCTGTTGTTTTTTATGAAGCCTCAGAAACTATGAAATTATGTTTCCCACTGACTTAAAGCACATGAAAAGTACTACAGAGCAAACTCTCAGTGGTTTAGTCCTGTGACTTTGTAAAGTTAAATAAGGCAAGGGCAGAACTATGACAGACCTTCATATCTCTGTTTTTTCATCGTAGCAGTTGAGACCTGATAATAAGTACAAGTGACCACTAATACGTGGGGAGTGACAGGTGACATGTCCATCAGCAAATTCCTTGGCTTGTTGCTTCCACTACAAATGCTGTCTGTTAAATGAACCCTAGAATGACTAAGAATAGGCAACTGTCAGACGGTGCATATTGTTCTCAACTCAAATTTCATAACAGACAAAACAGGCCCAGGTACTTGCTGTGTTTGAGAAGTCAGCTCTCAAATTTATCATGACTCAACACATGCCATTCAGACACACTTTTCCAAGCCAACAATTTTATAAGGTATCATTTTTACATACACTGTGTTGATGTTATGTGCATATGTGTGTGGATGAATGTGCATAAAGAATATATAGTGTACTTGCTCCAATGAAGCATATCTGAAAATGTTGCACAGCCACAGTTTTGCTCTGGACGTACACAAGCCATTTCTGAATATTCTGATGTTGAAATGCTTATCCACTGTCATCAAGTAAAAGAGTACATAGGGAAGTATGCTTATGTCTTGGGATGGGATGAACTCAAAACTCCCCAATTATTAAGCAGAAGATTTAAATAGCCATTCTCTTTTGATCTAATCCAACAAATAGCTTTCTTTGGACTTTGAATCTGATGTGCTGTAGAGGAAATGAAAAGCAGGTTTTCCCAGTGACTCTGAAAAACTATAGTTAGAATTATACATGGAGAAATAGACATGCAAATATGACCAGATTAATCAGCACTATTTTTAAGGGAATAGCACAATGACGTGTGCTTTATTGAAAGCTGTGCATTGAAATGAGCAAGAGATCTTACTTAAGAGATCTTTGGAATCTATGAGTATGAATCAAATATAAGAAAGGCAGTACCAGATGAAAAATAGAAAAGTCATCATCAGGTGAAGATGAAAAATATCATGGAAGTCTCTTTGGAAAAAACAATGAAAATGTCACTAGTATAGACATTTAGACTAAGAGGTGAATTTATCCTGACTATAATAGCAGAAGAAATGCATAGGCTGGAACAATGAAATAAATATCTTCTTTCTTGACCTTATTTTTTAAGAACTATGCCCTACCACATTTTGGGGAACACCTTGTAATCCCAAAATCACAGAAAAGGAAGTATTAAGTGTGTTTGACTAACAAATTGGTTATCTCAGGAACATCATAAATTTACTCAGAATTGCCAGCCTAATAGATTGCAGAAGCATTTCTAGTAGAAGAGAAGAAAATTTGCCTGACACAAAAGCAAGTTTTCATTACAACAGGGTTATTTGTTATAAAAACCAGACTTCTCTACTGACAAATATGAAGTTACACTCTCCTAAATCCTCGAAGAAAATACCTTTTTGATCTTATATTATCATCATTCTTTCTGCTATTACTGTTTCTTTATTATTTATCATAGCACCTATGGACCCTCTTCGTAATCAGGTCTCTGACTTGATCTTGTATTTTCACGTATCACTGAAAAGTGTTACTGAAGAGGCACAATTCACTGGGCAGCAGTCAACCAACAAAGCACTTGGCCACATTGTCTGTCTGCCTGGACCTGCGGCTTCCAGGGGTGTATTTCAAAGTCAGAAATGCCTGTGGTTTTTAGGGTACGCCAACAATAAGTGCCCAACCATTGTAGTAGCTAGCTAACCAGATGTATTGTTGTTGTAACAGTATCACTAATTATCTATGCATAGAAGGTTTAGACATATGTATTCATATCATATATGCCTGTGAGAACTTGGGTATGGCAGGTTTTTTGCCCTCTCTTCCACCTTTTCTGGTGTACCTACTCCTCTGCTCGACTTTCATATGTCTCCTTTCTACTCATGATATTCATACAAGGAAATCCACTCAGGATATTCTGCCGAATTAAAATTTACTTCACACTAATGTGAATGAAGCTTCAAGTAATCATTTATCTTGCAGCATTTACTGACCTGCAGCTAGCAATCTTGCATTATAACTAACAGGTAAAGGTCAGTTTACATCATTTGCTGTTAATTTGTTTTATTTTAAACTGATTTAGTTAGAATTTGTACGGCATTGGTTCCCTAAGGGAATACGGTAAAAACCATAACCTGATGACAGGCAGAACCATTAAATTATAACTGATTGTTAATAAAATATTCTTTCTGCAATTTGTTAAAAATCTTTGGAGATATTACCAACGTATTTATATAGGATATAGAAAGTACATCTGTAATATAATTGCATATAAATTAAAAATTTGCCTAGGGAGACTGTACAGTGGTCATCATTTTAAAATGATTGACAGATACATTAACATTGCTTGCCCCAGGAGAAAGACAATGAATTCCATGTTTTGCCTTTTTTTTTTTTTCCCATTTTCAAGGACAATGTTCTGTTGTTTTTGATGCTTAACATTGTAATAACCAGTCGACTATAAAATGCAGTCACTTAAGTACTGGTCTTGTTAATAACTAATTGGGCTATCGTGACTTTCATTTAGCTTAGGAGACACAGAGCTAGGAAAAAGAATCAGTAAAAGTTTCAAGAAAGAGAAGGAAATTTGTTTCAAGAACATGCAGAGAAGATATCTTAAGCTCCATTCAATCTCTTATTAGCAGTAGCTTCTCCTGTGGACTGGAAAATCGGATTTGTTCTTTACTTTGCTTTTTAAATTAGCTGTACTTGTTCTTTGGTTTATTTATTGCAACATGAGCAGCAATGCATTCTTTACACAAACCTTGCCAGTCAGTGATCTGTCCTAGGTGATCTTAGATCATGTTGTAACCACCCAAAGGATATAATTGATTTATAGAATTTCATGTGACTGTAACATGGGAATTACAGGTGGCCAAAAGTAGCCAAAAGCGGTAGCCCAAAACACTCTTTTATTTTCCAGTAACAATGAAAACTGACATATTTCCATCCTGCCCACCCACTGGAGTACACAGATATTTTCTTCCCTCTGTTAAAATATATTTTTGTCAATAAAGTCATATTTGGGCATATTATTAGATGTCACATCACAGGACAGTGAGAGGTTATTCTCATCTCTACTGAAAAATGTATGTATTGATTATCACTGTTCATAGTAACACAAAGCAGCGTGCACCGCAACGTAGCAGGAAGAGCAGAAAACTAAGTTATTTAACTTCTTGGAACTGACACACCTTGAAATGCTGCCTAAATCTATTTTCTTTCTTTTTATTTTTCTGAAAAAATGATGTTAGCTCCATCAATAAAACAATCCCCTTCATAGTAAGATCATAATAAATTTTCTCAGAACTGTCAAAAAATGTCAAACATGAGATACCTGATTTTCTATTTTATCATATGCTTATAGAAATCAACATAAATTTGTTTTCCAAAGTTCTGATCCAAAATGAAATCTTTTATTCCAGTTTAGTAGTCTCTAAACATGCGCGTCTTCTCCCCTTTGTCATATAAACCCATTAGTGATAGATCCTAAATTTAATTCTAAAACAACTTAATAACCAAAGTAATCTACTAATCGTTAGAATAATAGCCTGTCAAATCTAAATGTTGAGAACATCCCATAAAAAACAGATTATCTAATAAACAGATAATTAAACGTTAGTGGCTGTGAGACCTGGCTGGATGTGTGTCCATTCTTGTCTTATAACGTTAATGGACTTTATGAAAAGAACTGTATTAAATACTAATAATTTTTTATGGTTTTTAATTGGTGTAGTGATCTAGTAATACTTCTCACGTACAGACCTGTTAAAAGGTCTGTGGGAACACCTGTATGAGCTGAGGTCTGGTGGGACTTCACTCTACATTACTAGCGTCACCTGAGAGAGTGTCATTGTGCATCTAACTTATTAATTTCAAATTTAAACCACCTTCACTAAATGATTTTGTGCTGGATTACATATTTTCTGTTTACTTCAATATCTTGTCTTCTTCAAGGGGAAATAGAACACGTTCAAAAAAACATCCTCCCCATCACCACTGAAAACCAGTAGGGCACTATGGCAAATGTCCCCATTAATTTTTGTCCTAATCCCATTTAAACTTAATTTAAAGCCTGGAAAAGCTATAATGTCATGTGTTATAATTCTGGAAAATCTCAATATCGTTAGAAGCTTTTAATATCTGTTTTAATATCTCATTTCATGTCTCCCAACACCATCCTTGACAAAGAACTCCACAGTCTTAATGTATTCACTGGGAAAATTTATATCCTCTTGCTTTTATGTTATTAGGTATACAGCTACTCCTACTCTACTATTTTTAATGTCACCAAGGACTGACTTTTCAGGAGAGTGAACATTTTAAAGGTGGTAAATAAACAGCAAAATTTTACAAATAGCTTTTTTATCGAACTATAGTAAAGATATTAATTTTCAACAGTGCATAGCTATCTAGAAAAGGCAGCTTTATGTCTACAATACAGACCTACATCAGAGAGCATTTATACTATAAATGCTCCTAACTCAGTACAGTAAATATTGCTTCCTTCACTATCCTTCAAATAAGTCTATTTTGTTCTGTATCACTTAACAAGTACTCATATTTAAATAACAGGAAACATATTTTTTGAAATTGTTCAAAAAATAGAGACTATGTAAATAAATTCATTCCATAGTACGTGTTTAGAGGCCACATGGTCTTCTTTCATGGTTTTGAGTATCAAACTGTTACAACAATTTTTACTATGTTGGCCTCTTCAAATGCATCATTGAAGAAGAGTAAATCTTTTTGATCAAAGTAAAAGGAGGGAATGGGGCAAAAGCTGTTCAACAGAGGTAAAACCAGAACGGTTTCTCATTATTTTTTGTCTCCACTGAGAAGTGTTTCTTCTCTTTCCTTGGATTTGGGTACTTACTTTTACGGCCCCACTCTTCGTTTTGATGATTGATGAGATTTTGAGTTGTAATAACGCAAAGAGGCTTTTAAGGCAAGACATTCCATCTTTAAGACGTATCTGCCTTATTCATCTTTCCCTTCGTACCTCTGTGCTTTATTCTAAAAGGTGAAGAAGGTTTATTTAGACATGCCTTGCAAATCTTATCCTGCTTCACATGTTTTGCTAAAGAAATCTCAGGCTTAATTCTCAATTTAAGTCTTTTTTCGCAACAGGACCTCAGGGAACAGACAAGCTGGTAATAACCTTAATATTGCCATAATGAAGACCATGAATACCTGGCATTTTCTGCACAGCTTCTGGTAAACTGGTAAGGTGGACTTGAATGGGATAGGTTAGGTCAGTTTGAGAAGTGGTTAGGCTTATGGAACTGTATAACTAAGACAATGAGAACTTAACCTCTAATACCATAAAGCAAGAAGTTTATGTGACAACTCTGCAAAACTGAGTTGCAATCCTGAATGAGGTTGTAGATTAAACAATGAAGCTGTGGCCACAATAAAGGGGGAGAAGGCAGCTCTGCAAAGAGAGGATCCATGCAGTGCTTGCAGAATAGGGCAGCAGACTACACAGCCAGTGGCTAGAGGGAAAGATCTGTCACCAAATTTGCTCATATTTATTTTCAGCAATGTATATGTTGTTATGGATATGCACTAATTATTACATTGTCTCATTCTGCAGCCAACACCCTACAAAATGTAAAGCTTTCTACATAGTCAATTCATGGATTTTTAGAATTTTTTATTTTTTTTTTTTAGTTTTGGTGTAGCTATTGACAAAGTTAACTTAATTTTTAAAATTAAAAAATAAAAACAACCCCCCTTAAATATCGCAAAAACAGTTGATAAAGCTGAGAAATTCACTGATACTGGTAAATGGTGTTCAAAAGTTGACCCAAGAGTTAGGAACACTTATCAGCATTGACAAAGTACCCTGGAATAAACTGTTTGGAACTTTATTATAGCATTTTTACAGGACTCATAAATGCCTTTCCAAATGCCTTCCACTATACGTTTGTTTCCTGTTACCTATAAAGCTAAAGTAATTTATAAGTCTGCCACTTCTCTGTAAATTGATGTTATGAGTGGCTTAAATTGGTCTGATGGTGTGGGGAAAAGTCATTGAATTTTATGTTATCTATTTTCTGGATGAGCACATCTTCCAAAATAGGTTGCTTCAATGAGTTAATATAGCTTTCAGACAACTGGAGGTTGCCATTGAACACTTTTAATTTTGAGATGGACTTCACTAAAAAATCAAGGCTACTGAAGAGGAAATAGGATAAGGCATTTAAATGTTGCTCTGCACACTTACACATTTTCTGATAATGTTTTTTTTTTAACTAGCCAGTTAAGGAAGAAACATTGAACATGTCCAAATGTGTAAAATAAAAATAGGAACAAAAATAACTTTGAGTAATTCCAACAAAATCGGGTAGCTCCTGGGCTGTGAACTATTCACCAATGTCCAACTAACCACCCATGAAAAGCATTCAACATCAGAAGCTGAGCAAAACCAGCTCTGGAAGTAACAAAGAGCAAGTATACAGAATGTGCAAAACATTATACATAGTGGATGTGGATGTGAATTTGCGTGTACTGTGGCCTTGCAAGCCAATAAATAAAGTGTAAAGCATGTCAGCAAAAATGATGCAAGGCAGATCCTGGAGTGGGGGGAAAGAAACCATTAACACAACACCGTGTGAATCCCCATGAAGGACCTGGATGCCACAAGTTTGCCATAGTCTTCCTTCCTAGACTAAACCCAGTCCCAGAGGGGCAGTGGAAGGGTGACTATAATAGCAAGATGAATTCTAGAAATATTGAGATGGATCACCTGTATAAAATATAAGTGTTAGAATAATTATAATGGGTTTAACAACAACTATTTGATTATATTCTTAAGACTTAGACGAACAACAAATTCCTCCTTTGCACACACAATGTGCTCTTTTCAGCAATAACAAGAGTCCGACTCTAATAAACTGGTTGGAATTGAGGCAACCCATTCTAACTTGGACTCAACAAATTCATAACGTACTGTTACAACACTTGGAATCAGCAAAAGAACACAGTAATAGTTATTTTGTGTGTGTGCACAAAATAATAGTTATTTTGTGTGTGAGCCACAGAGAACCACACGGGAGCTAGAGACCTGAGGCAGGTGCCTGGTATTGTTAATGAACCTCTCCACCTGAGACAGAAGTGGCTCCAAGCAGTGCAGGTCCAGGTCACACTACATTAGTTGGCCTTGGGGCCATGACTCTTTCCCTGGATGAGTGTGGGGGCAACGTACTACATTTAGAGGTGTTCACATCATCCAAGGTGCCTATATTTGCATGGTAAGAAAAGCTACCTTTTTATTTTCATGTTCAGATTTTCGTGAATGAATCCACTCTCTTTATCCAGTATATTTGACTATTGCAATTTTAATTTTTAGGTTGTACTGAAGTATCCTTGATGCTGCTGGATTTTGACATGGGTTGAAACCTCTGAACACTACTGACATGTAAACAAATAATGACAACAAAAATGTGACCGTTTGACTGAGCCTTTCCTTAGCTCCCTTTTGTCACTTCGTTGCTTTTGTTTTTGGAAGATTGCTGCTGAGGGTTTAGCAAATTTTGCAAATGGAAAATTACACTCGTGAAATCAAATCAAGCAGATAATAATACAAACATGACGGCCACATATAAAAATATGGAAACCACAGTTCAAATACATATTTTTAATACAATGCTTGCAAAATAATATATACTGGCAGGACATCTACAGTAAGGGCAGCAAAAAGGTAACTACTTAAGAGAAAAGAGAACATAATTAGACCGTGAGGCGACAAGATGTAACCAGTTTGTGAAGATGCAAATCATAGGCCTAATATTGCACCCCACATGGAAAGAAAATCTCATTCTTCTGATGATGCATCTACTTTTAGCCTCTTCTCTAACAAGCACATTTTTCCATGTTCGGAAAAAGTGATGATGCTTTAATTAACTTATAGTCAAGTTTTAGAATTTGTCATGGAGGAAAGACTTCTCTAACATCTCTTTTAATAATTTATGTCACTCATTTGGTTCTGGTGCATTTTCTATTATAATCTTTTGGGGCTTTTTGGCTGCAGCCCTCCTGTCAATCATGGAGTACATTATGGCTAACAAATGTTCTGGAAAATTGTCAAGGACTGCTGCATCCTAGCTTTACAGCATTGTAGTGTGGCTATTGGAAATGTGAATTTTAAGTTAACCAGCTTCTGTTAGGACGTGTTTTGAGGTTAGCTCCACAATAACATTAATGCAGCTGGATGGTCTGTATGAGCAAATGGATTTTTAGGGGTCAGAGGACATAAGAGCTGAAAGAATACCGTAGACATTGTGCCTATATGATATAGCTGCAGCTGCATTTACCCTCTTTTTCTGCACCCTGTTTTGTGATGGAGCCATGCCCATAACTAATATATGGAGGTTTTCTTTTTTCCTACTTTGGTCTCCCACCTCGAAGTTATATCATATTCTGTTCATTTTCCTTGAATTTCTGAAGATAGTTGCTCTAAAATCAATATCCAGCCATAGTGAATGATTGCACGAAGGTCACTAGCCGTAAACGCTGAGCTGTGATACAGTCAAAGCAATTTTAACAGGATTCCATCCAACAGTGGAGTCCATTTAACTATTTCAGTCTATTGTTATCTAGCCCACGGGTAATTTTATTCATGCTTTGCCATAGGGTTGTCATCCCAAAAGATTCTGCATGGTTATGCAAACTATGGGGAATCGAAAGTCCAAATGACAGTCAAGAGAAATTACCCATGACCTCCAGATGGAAAGCTTTTTGCCATTAAATGTAACATACAGAAGTCACCAACTCTCAAATGCAACAAGGGCATTAGAGTTTTTGCTTTATTAGAAAGAACCTATTCTCAAGTTTCAAAACCATAGGAATCACATCTTCATTTATTTTTCTGTTCACAAGAGTATATTTTACTCTTTCAACAATTTTAAAAATGTGGGTATTTTTAATTCATTTAATCATTTGAATGTCAAGTAAACTTTTTACATGTTTTCTTTAGGGTCTAAAACTACTTCCAATGTCAATAAAGTTATTATAGAAATAATGATAAAAAGACAGAGATAATGGGATGCCACCTAGGAGAAATTAAGTGCAAGTTACTTTGGTTTTGAGTTTCATCATTAGTCTGTTCTACAAATATCACATGTTTTTCAGTCCTCATCAGGATACCAAAGAGGTTCAGATGTTGACAGGAGCTGAAGATAAGTACTACGCCCAATATATTGTGAATAAAAACAGAAGATTTACTGAATGAGGATTTTGGTGGTTAGCATTTGTCTCACCTAATCTATTCTTCTGAAAAGCAAGTTGTCTAATCTAAACTGTACATATCAAAGTTACTGGAAGGACATCTCTATGTGACATCTGCCTTCTGATGGTACAGATAATTGCCTGAAGATTCACATCTCTTTTTTATGACTACAGAAAAGATCTGTGTGTGTCTAGCTTAAAATTTAGTGTCAGAATTTTATTCGGCTGATGCAAACTCAAATGAATCTAAAAGAAAGTTTCATTAGTTAATGTAAATTATACTCCCCATTTTAATTTGGGAAGAGAAGCATACATTTCGTGATTGTTCTTTGTGTCAAAATAAGACCTACACTACTTCAGTAAGGTCTGGGCATGCATTTTCTTTATAGGGAAAATCACAGAGTACAAGATATTGGCACAATGAAATAGTACGCAATGGCTTTATTGATTCTCCTGGTTTTGTCTAGGCTTTAGACAGGAATGACAGTCACAAATGTCCAGTAATAACAATTAAAATGTATATTATCCTGTACACAAAAACTCAGGGATATTTTTTGGTTTTCTGTTGGGTTTCTTTTTTGATGTTTTTGTTGCCTCCTTTTCATTTATACCAGTTAACTACCTTATAATATTCACTGAAACTTTATGTGTTTGGTGTCATTTTAATGTGTGTGACGATATAAAAATACAGAAAACTAGTTTCTAAATACAAATTTTAGTTGATTTTTTTTAAGCAAGAACACAGAATTCAAATAGTTTTCAAGTATTTCTGTGCTTTGATAAAAGGTAGGTGTACATATGACCTTTAAAGCTCTGTTCCACCTTCAAAAACAATATGATGCTATCAAGCAATAAAGAAAAATAGAGAAAAACAATAACGGTAATAATCATGTTTTTTGTGTGTGTGCCACAGATCAATACAATATTGATGATGCAGGTAAGGTCTTTTGTTCAAATTTACTAAGAGCTTGTTCTACCAATAGTTTCTCTGATTAAAATGAAGAACGAGGAAGCCAAATCTGAGCTTTCTCTGTTTTCTAGTATTTATCAAGTTCGAAGATGTAAAGACAAGAGGGAGGTTCATAACAGTCTGCAATATTACTAGAAATTAAATAGTCTGTCAATATTATAGTACTAAAAGCCTTAAATACCACTACTACCTCATGACCTGATGATGGAAAAGAAAGTCACCAAAAGCACATCCTCTTGTTACAAGAATTTATTCTCATTTCACAGCAGTACCAGCATTTAGAAAAAAATCACAGCAGCCTAACATTTCTAAGCATTAACTTTCCCAGTGAAAAAAGTCAGCTGATGCTTGAGACTGTATTTTAATTTCCCTCATGTCACATTACTTGCTTTGGTCACAAATAACTGTCATGGACAAGTACATTTGCAAGCCTTTGGGGGCTGATGTTGTGCAAGACTGCATCACTAGACTCAAACTAGCTTTGAACATACTTGCTCTAAAATGACAGAACCATATTACTTATTCAACTTGTAAACAAATAGGATAAATAAGCCATGGAAGAATGTTGCAAAAAGAGTTTTTGCTCTTTTGTTCAGTTAGTAGCGTTACTTCATTTAAAGCTATCTCTGCATAAACCTGATTTTTATGAATACCTTGCTTCCTCCCATACTGTTTGGAAAACCTTTTATTCCTTTTTCCTTCTGTGCTGTGTAAGCTGCTAGATTTCTACAAAGTCCATATAAACAAAACATGAGTGAGAGCATGATACATCTAAGACAATGTCAACATATCGTTGAGTTTTTACTCCTGTAGGCAGTTGAGCGCCACACAGCCACTCGCCCACTTCCCCCTGCTTGGGATAGGCGACAGAATTGGAAGAGTAAAAGTAAGAAAACTTGTGGGTTGAGATAAAGACAGTTTAATAGGTAAAGCAAAATCCACACACAAAATCAAAGCAAAACAAGGAATTCACTCACCACTTCCCCACAGGCAGGTGTTCAGCCATCTCCAGGAAACAGGGCTCCATCATGCATGATGGTTACTTGGGAAGACGAATGCCATCACTCTGAACATCCTCCCTTCCTCCTTCTTCCTCACAGTTTTATTGCTGAGCATGATGTCATAAGGTATGGAATATCCCTTTGGTCAGCTGGGGTCCTCTGTCCCAGCTGTGTCCTCTCCCAACTTCTTGTGAACCCCCAGGCTACTTGCTGGTGGAGTGTGGTGAGGAGCAGAAAAGGTCTTGAGTCTGTTTAAGCACTACTCAGCAATAACCAAAACTTCCCTGTATTATCAACACTTTTCATTACAAATCCAAAATATAACCATATCCCAGCCTAAATCAATATACATAGATAAGTGATTTTTATCTGATCACATGAAGACTGGTGTATTTCTGTCCAGAGGTTTTCCCAGCTGTGCTAGGACCAGTATTTTGGCTCCTGTCAACAAAAACATGGTAGAAAAAGGGTCAGATCCCCAATCCATTTAAACTCGTACAGGGCCATAGAAATTACAGTTATACCGGCTTTGATAAGTGGTTAGTATAAGCAAACTGTCACCATTTATTCTAGACAAACAATATAAAATAAACAACAGACTTAATTTTAGATAATTATAATATGCTAGAAAATTAAAGAGATGAAATCAGGCAAAATCAAGTAATGTAAATAATTCTATTCCAAGTAAAAGAGGTTTTTTGTTAGTGAAAACAAAATATGCAAATCAGACATACTACAAAGGGAACAAATAAAATAAAAAATCATATTAACACAATAAAATACGTGTCCAGAATGTACAGGTTTTAGGCTGTATTTGTGAAGTGTGGTCTAAGCTAATAAAAGGAATACCACGGTGTGGTAGTTTTACCCCGATTCGCAGCAAAAGTCAACACCTCTTTCTCACTGTCCCCCTCTCCTCTCCTGGACATGGGGAAGAGAATTAAAGGGAAAGAGACTTGTGGGTGGAGAGGAAAACCCTCAGAAAAACCCTCAGGTCTTACACTTTCCTACTGGATCTGAACCAAACAGCTAGCTATCTGCTAGTGGGATCGTTCCATTTCTAGTCATGTTACTAGCCCCAGAAAGATCTCTCCAGCTCTGTGCAGAGGTGCCCCAACTGAGGATCCCCGCTTTCTGTCCAGTGTTTAGCTCAGAGAGAGACATACTCAAGGAATTCATCACTGTCTGAGAAAATGTATCCCTAAAGACATGTGGACAACCTGAAATAATTTTTATTTCCTAGAAAATCTCCAGGATAAAAGTAAAATGACCTTTTTATGCTCAAAGGAGAAGTTTAGGAAAGGGAAAGGGATTTACAAAACCAAATAATTATGCGCCTTATAGCTACATGTACTCTCATTTGAATTGAACGTAACCAGTTTCATTCTGGTAGCAAACTTTCAAAATCTGCTCATTCCCAAGTGTGATTTACATAACCCACGGTCCCAGTTCCAGGCCCTCAAATAAGAGCCGTTCTTTAACTTGGCTTTCCATAAACAGAATCATAACTTACCTGCCCTTCTCTCAATTTCTGTCATGGAAAAATACCCCCTTAGGAGCTTTCTGCTGCTTTCCATCCTGAGAAATTATTCTGCTCATTGAACAAAATTCAGAACTTCTGTGCTGGTTACACAGCTTCAACGTCTGTTCTATACAGCCACCTTTGAAAAAGCCCTGGCTCTGGTGTGGACTCAGCTAGGACTAATAGCTACTTAGCTACTAACAGTTTACTCACTGAATAGGATTGGAACATGCTAACAGACTCAGTATTTGACTGGGGCTGGAAACAATCCTTTTAGCTGGAATGAATAAAGAAGTTCTCTTTGCTTACTAGGAAGAGAGTATCAATTTTCTGGAGTGGTATGTTATACACTGAAATTCGTATCTTATGCATTCGCAGAACAGTGTTTTCCTTTATGCAGATATAACAGCAATACAAATGGGGCAGAACTAGCCTTCAGTAGAAACCAGGTGTTGCAACCGTTTGGAGCAAGATTTATTCAGAGTACACGAATAAAAGCTAGCTGAAATTTGAGAAATACTGTGACAAGGACTCTGAAGCATAAACTTCTCAGTAGGTGAGACATGGGTACCCAGTTCCTAACAAAGCAGCTCAGAAGGCTGCTTCCAGCCTGATTTCATGCATCTGTAACGACAGCATCTAAATTTTTTACCATGCTTAGTGCCTTGAGCCTGGCTGCTGTGGATTCCCAGGAGTGCTGCCTTAAGATGTCCAGAGAAAACAAAGCAAAACAAACAAACAAACAAAACCCCCAAGAAAACAGTACAGTGAGATAGCTGGAAGAGGAAGAGTCAAAGGCTCCAGAGGTTACTCTTACTGACTGCCTTACAGTGGTATGAACACAGATGGCACAAATGATCTCTTGACCAGGACCTACCTCCTGGGACAGGACTGCAACACCACATTATTATGCAAAAAGTGCATAATACCTTTCACTGATGTCCTCATCCACAGGAGTTAGTTTGGCATCAAAGTCTGAGAAGAAACTGTAGTCTGTGAAGCAGTTTCACATAGGTTTTGGATAAGAAGTAACGTGACTACATCAATGAAAAAGGCAAGATTTCAGACAACACCAATTTGGGAGTTTAGCTCAGATGTCCTCATTTTCCTCATTCCTTAAAACTTGCATGTGATCTTCTTCTTCACTGTGTAGAGGACTTGCATGCTGCTCCCATTCAGAGACTCTGGGTTCAATGCTTTTGTTTTGCTGATTTTGGTCAATTGTCTTAAAAGGTAAACATCAGATTAATCTGAAACAACCTTGAGGTAGATGGATATTGGATATTATTCCAATGCCATTCTGACTGTGTGATGAGACGTTCTTTAAGTGTGAAGCTTGCATCCATTTAATTATACCATAATCCTGTAAAAAGTTTTCAGGAGGAGTACCCCAGCAATTCTCACTAAATTCCCAAAGAGACAGTATCTCCCACACCGAGCAAATTGTACAACCGAGGTAGTTGTTTGCCGTTCAGTTCAGAGACATGAACAAACAGCCTTCAGTCCCTCCCTCATTTTGCACAAAAAAGTATAATTGGTGACACTTTTAACTGTCTCCAGTGTACCTTTTCCAGCAGGAAAATATTCATCACAGAAATGAGATATCATAAATATGTCACGATTTCATTATACCTAAAAACTGTAGAGAAAGGACAGTCCTGTTCTTACTGTCCTTACTAACAGTAATTATCAAGTCAACTCCTTATTAGTTATCCAGGATTTCTTCCATGTAATTATTGTCTTTCTTGTTTTTTTGAAGAACACTATAATGCAACACTGTCAGCTCTGCAAGCTCATTAGACTGTAGCTGTTATTTCTCAGAATACAAAGGTTAACACTGCGCTAATCTAATTATTTATACCCCAAAATGGATATAGGTGACAATGCAGCACTAGAAATCCTGAGTCCCTCACTTTTAATTCCAAAAGCAACACTTTCCAGAATGTATCTTATTTTTCCCCGGTAGTACCTAGAGGCTGTGATGTGGTTTTTGTCTTTGTGTCAGAAGCAAAAGGACTTTAAGAGGGGCATATTTTTGTCAGAGTTAATTTATTGCCTGTTCAACAGCAGAATTCACATCTCTCCCTGCTCCAGACGTGAGGCCTCTTATTGTGTGGTTAAGGAAATGGCACAGGGCTGCATATGTTATATCTTCAAAGACCTTGCTTGTATTTGTCTCTAAATTAAAAAAAAAAATCTAAAATATATGTTTTTTAAAAATACTCCAAAAGGCATTGCACTTCTGCAGTTTTGTATGCTCCATGTAACATTCACAAGGTAGTGAATTTTCAGGAAAGTTAATCCTGCAGCACCTTACAAAAAAGAACAGAGTCCCCAAAAAAGTTTAAAAGACATTTATCTGCTTAGCAAGAGGCAGCCAGCAGTCTGAAAGTGCAATCCAGCTCTCTGAAGCAAAGATCACGAGGGGAGGAATTAGATTCACAGTGAAAAATTTCTGTAAAACACAGTGTTCTGCTTACATCCCCTTCCCACTGATAGAAAAGGGAAATTTTGACAGAAACAAGGAAACAAATGAGATTTCTACAGCTAAACCCAGTTCTGCCTAAACTATTGATTTCTTCAGGGGAGGGTTATAAAAAATCCTGTTCTATCTTCTATTGATACAAATAGTGTTTAATTTAAATTAAATTAGTGTTACAATTTAAATTAGTGTTACAATTTAAATTAGTGTTACAATTTAAATTCTTTCTAGGACAGATTTTGCCACTCAGTGAGATAACTCCCAGTGTCTGAAATGGGGAGTGCCATAAGACATAAGTGACAACCTTTAAGCTTACACAGACAGCAGAAGGAACTCAGGAGACAACACTGTGCTCTGGTCCCAGACCCAGCAGTGGCTTTGTTGGGCCATAATGGAAAAATCTCACTTTTCTCCTTTATTTGACACAATGTATCACTAGTTTCCTTCAGATCTTAATGAATCAGTCCAGGTAACAGTGCAAGAATGGAAGGGAAGAATATAATTTAAAAAGCTTGTGGAGATGAATGGTGTCCCAAAGAATAACCATTATGAGTCTGCTTGTCTGGAGGTAGAGAGCAAAGGGTAAGGAGTGATCCCATTGTGTGAATTTCTTGTGTTCAGGTGTAGTCACAGATGTATGGTGTCAAACTCTGTTTTTTAACTATATTAATAGCAAATCCAAATTCCTAAATAGGGAATTGAAAGACAGATTTTCCTTGTCTGAAAAATCATGCTTGCCATGGAATAGAAATGTTAACATGAGTTCAGCTGTATTTGAATAGATATTTCATCTCCAAGTTCGAGGGAATTTTTGTCTTTAACCGAGCACACAGACTTTTCAGAAGCAAGATTAATAACACAATGAATATCAGCATAAAAAATGACTCCAGCTTTAATACGTGAATGATTTTTGGAGCTACAAAGCTAAAACTGCAAGCAACCCTATCTGTGTTGTTGGTCTGATTTTTTAGCGTTTTAGCAGTGCCATTCAGTCAACTTCTACAACTGCTTAAGTTGAAAATGACTTCTCATAAACTTCTCAGATAAATCATGTGAATTTCATAGCTAATCCTAGAATGTTATTCAATAGATATTCGAAATATTCAAATTTATTTTTTTCCAGAACACAGGAAAAAAACATTATTGTCTCATTTCCTCCATGTTATAGTCTTTAGATAATAACTGAACTGAAATTGTTGGGTTTTCCCTTTTTCCCCTTCTTGCACCACAGCTGTGTTTTTTGCCTTGCTAAACCTTTGGGATTTGATTATAGCACAAAAGCAACAGGCCTCCTAATGTGCTTCTGTGTTGTTTTAATATACTAACTGAAACAGAAATTGAATAATATATATCCATTTAAAAAAACACAGATCAAAGTAATCTATTCAAATCATTATTTTCTATGTTAACCTAAAGCTGGAGGAAAAGAGAAGATGGGGGGGGGGAGACTGAAATTTTAAAGATGTGTTGTCCATGTAAGATTGACAATAATTGACAAAGATTTAGGTTGCGTACTGAGGAAAAGGGTTTATAGATCAGGACAATACGGTATTTTGTGATTCCACAAAAGCTCAGATCTGAAAAGGATTAATATATTTTTTAAAAAATTTACATATTCATTGAATAAGTGTTTCAATACACTGGATAACTATTTCAAGTAATTTGAATTTAGCACTGAGATGTCAATAAATTGTATTTTTCATTTTCATTATAAAAGCCCTTTCTCTGTTTCTTTCCATCTCTTGGAGAAACTATTAATGTCATTGTGGTTAAAAACATGTTAAAAACCTTAGCATGGTGTGAAATACACTTGTACTCCAGTATCAATCTTAATAGAAACTTTCTGTAATTTATAACCTTGAAAATCATCTAATAGGTATCACCCGGGTTTCATCTCATTTTTCAGTAGTGTTTTCATTTAATGTTTTCTTGGTCTACAATGAAATTAACGTTATTCCTACACACCACATGTCTTGGCAAAATAAATAAATAAATAAATAATAGCATCCTTTTGCTATCATTTTGATGGAGTTGCTTTCTCCAAGGACTCAATAACAAGGTGCTTTAAATTGTTTTATTGAAATTGCATAGCAGGAAAGGTCATATTTCTATTTCGAAATGCTCAGGAAGTAAAAATTAGATATTATTTTTCATTAAAACACAGGTGTGGAATTGGCTGAATTCTAACATACATACAGGAGAGAGATTTAGATTGGTACGCTGCCTAATACTGTCATATTGAAATAAATACAGCCATTAAAATATGCCAACCTTATTTCTGCTGTATATAAACTCTTGCTCACAATGGAAAATTTTGTTAAATAGAAACACAGAGTTACTAATGGGAATTCCTATTTTAAATAAAAAAGCCCTTCTTGAAATATCTCTAGTTGCCATTTGACAATTTTCCATTTGACAATTTTCTTTAGATGAAAAATTTTTAGAAGGAACAATCTGAATGACTAAGGGAGTAACGATACTTCTACAAAAGCAAGGTTTCACATAAAAGGACTTCTAAAATGAAACTTATACAGGCTGGATGAACGAATTCGCACCTGTTTTGTGGACACCCAACAACCATTACTGGTGCTGACAAAGCCTATGAACTGTTGTAGCTCTATTTGTCATGGACATAACCTTATGTACAGTCAGTTAACAAACATTGCAGACTAACTTTGGGGAGGAAGTGGGTATTATAGAGGAAACACTGCATGGGCACACCAACTGGGATGAAAAATCGAAATGGTGAAAAATACTTGCTTGTGGACTTTGGGCTGTTTATTGCACTGGACAGAGTCATCCAGATGCATGGGCAGCTTTGTGATTTGTATGGCAGCACTGTCATCCAGTTACATTTTAAGGTTTAGAAAGATCCTTATTAAGTGATTAAACCAAGCACGAGTCTGGCTTTTAGGGCATCAAACACCTCATACCTGTGTGTGGTTAATTCCAGCTGCTGAGCAACTTTTCAGGAACATTATAACAAGGCAGAAATTAAAGAAATTATTCTAAAATGAAAATCAGCCACAGGCTAAATAATGCTCCAGTGTGGTAAAGTGTATTTTGGAGAAGATTTCATGATTAAAGACAGCAGCTTCCTCTGTGCAAGCAAGCTAAAAAGGCCTTATATTTACTTTTCCAAAGTAATCTCTTATTCTGTTATCACCTGCTATTTTAACATTCTTATCTATTTTCCTATTCTTTTGCCTTTATTAATTTCTCAGTATATTTTATAATATTATTGGAGGATACGGATCATTGAAGCATATCAAAACTAACTCCGAAAAGACAGGCTAACATACCGGTAAAATGAAATTTTTACAGAGCCAAAACCTGGTATTCTAGGTGATCTAGGTGTTCCTGCTCCAGCAGGGGGACTGGACTGGATAATCTTCTGTCATCCCTTCCAATCTCTAACATCCTGTGATTCTATGATTCTGTGATATTCTTTATATATTCTGGTTTGCACAGTTTAAAACATTATATATTTATTGACAAAATTGTGTCACTGCAGGCTCAACACTGTACCTGTCAAAAACATTCATAGAAAAACTGAGAGAACAGGACACAGGCTAGAAGTTTGTAAATACTTTCTTTGTTGTATCTCAAGACAAACATTTTATCTCTGTAAAATGTAATTTATAGATCACCACACTTTGTCAATAAACTAGAGTTCTTGAATAGTAGCTCTAAAGTCTCTAAATATATGGATTTGTTGTTCCAGACACAGTATATCAAAACACACTGTTGAACCTGCCTGAATATAGAGTTCTTAATCCTATCCTTAATTTTAGTAAGTCCGTGAATATACTGGCTGCTTTGCATGACTTCACAAAAGAGAGGGCCATTAAAACCAGTTCAACCAGCAGCCCGAATGTGCTTGCTACTTACCGATACTGCATTACCATTGCCATCACCGCAGCTTCTGAATCATTTCTGCACTGGCAGAAAATCAATGAAGTTGAGATGTCCAAGGCTAGTCTACATACTAGAAATATGACCTAAACCACAGCTGAGCTGAAAGTTATCTGTTTTTTTTGATCCAACCCCATGCTTCACGACAGGCTCCAAGCAAGCCTGGGCAAAGGAGTCCTTGAACATGCACAGCCCAAAGCCCAGCTCCTTCTGTGCTGGCTGCCCAAACACACCCGTTAACTTTTCTACGGTGGATGAGTCCGTTTGGATTTCTTACCAAATATAATATGCAGAAAGCTGTCGTGAGGTTTGCAGACTCACAGGCTTTTTACCTGCCAGGGGCCAGTGTTGGAGGCATATCGATGAGGAGGCGCATCTTGTGCTTTAACCCAGCAGCAGGTCTGTGCTCCACTGCACTGTCTACCTGTCGCCTAAGCACACTGACATTTTCAGTCCCAACAGTCACGACAGGGAAAGCCGATCTCTCTTACGTAAGGGTTAGGCTGCTAGAGGTGATTCCGTGATTTGACTCCAGGAAAAATAGTCGTGGTAAAGAAAAGAACAGAGTGACTGGAAAACAATTTTACATTTTCTCCCTCAATACCCTGGAGATAACACAGAAGAACCTTTTAACAATATTTAAATATAGAGTTTTTTTCCTAAAAAATCCTTTGAGATTTCTTTCATTCACAGAGATCTCTGATAGAAACAGGAGGTACATGGGTTGTGGAAATGCCTGTGGTTGCGTGCAAGCATAACTTTTTTAGGAAAGACAGTGGCAATGTAAGTAAACAACTACTGCAACCAGCCAGGGGATGGCACTTCTTTGTTTACACAATAGTTACTGACTAGAACATTTATCTGTTTAGCACAGTCTTCTTTAATCAAAAGCTGACAATTAACTTGTGAGTTTCTCATAAACTGCTAAAGGTAAAAATTAATGTATACGTGTTCATAATTTCCATCAAATTTCAAAATTTCAAAATGAAGATGACATTTTCTCCCGTTTTTAAAATAATGATATACGTATTTTATACAAACTAATAATCAAGTTCGGAACGACACAACATTTTGTACAATGTTGATATAAATTCGGTGTGTGGGCCATAAAAATCCAATTTAAAGAGTGTTTGCCAGCTAATGAGGAATATGAGTTACTATTTGAGTTTCAGAACTGCTTAAAACATGTCATTCTTTGGGTGAAAATGTAAATTGTGACACAGAGGTCTCCTGGCTACAGAGATAAGGCTTGGATGAATAAAGAATTTATTTTAAGATGAAGTCACATTCTAAATCACTGAATTTCACAAGTTCTGCAGATTAATATTTCTTTTAAAGTTTTGCTAGTATATGAAGAGTTTATTTAGAAAAGCAAATCGTGGAACTTTCTTTGGAGCCTATAGCAAACTTCGTGTATTCAAGAACACATTTATAATCACTGAAAACCAGAACTTGGATTTCTAGTTTTTGCACGGCTATTTTGTGAAGTTGGTTGTATAAGATGGCAATTCCAAGCATAAATGCTACCTCTCCTAGGACCTGTCAAACTCAAAAAAGAAAATGTTGCATTTCTGAAGCAAGAATTGTAGAATCACAGAATCATAGCATCAAGAAGTATGCTTTATTTTGAAGGTTAAAATTAATTGCTTACAGTCGTGAAAGGTATATTACAGTCATTGTATATCTAGGATGTTAATAAAAGGATGATTTGCTTTCCTGTCTGTTTCTATTTTTGAATGTAGATGTGTGGTGTCTTTGTAGTGCTAGCTACGCCTGTATTTTAGTGCTTTCCATGCTGGAGCCAAAGTCAGAAATTATAGAAAGCTGCTACCGTGAAAATTTCCATGCGCAAAGGAAATTTGTAGATTTCCAGGAGCAAAGAAGTACAGGAATGTGATCATACACACATTGTACACATAAAAGTCAGCAAAAATGCAACTATCTTTCCAAAGATCAAACTAGGATTTAAACAGAGGAACTGATATACCTCCAGAATTAGAGGAACATACTGCTTCTCTGGGTAGACAAGCAGATCACTTGCAGATCATCTACAGGAAGGATTCAAAACCTAACTTTCCAATAGGTCAGGAAAAGGATGAGCAAAATGTCCATCTGTAACAACCTCCAGAAATGGTGTGCAGCTCTGTAATCAGCTGTCCTTCTTATTGCAGTGCCTATGAAAAAAGGCTAAGGGCTGATTCCTAAATCTAACCCCTAGCTTGTGATGATTAAAAGTACTCCAGGCATAGGAGTGGTCTGAACGACATTTCTGGGGCCATTTCAGAACCTGGACCTGTGTCTTACTGCTAAGGCACAACTAGTAAGTTATCCTTTTGACTAACTTTTCAACAGATGGCCTAAATGAACTATTTAAGCTCCATGAGCTACATACATCTCTTCAAAGTTCACCAATATCACTCAATATTCTGTATGTTAAATTATCAGCTAAAAGTTGTAAGTGGTAAGGTCCTTTTTATTGGTTCAGTTAAAGCTTGTGAGTTTGGATTTGGGCAGTTCAGATGCTTACAGTTCTTTATATTGCCATGTAAACTTTTTGTCCAGTCTGTTAAAGACATGGTTTTTCACCAGTTTAGTGAAAATGCAACACTGGTATCTTTCTCTGTACAACCAAGTCAGAACGGCAACAGCTGTCTATAACTGTACTATAAAATGTTCATACTATAAAATGTGAACTGAGCTAACTCACGTAGAATTAATCACTGTTCCCCACTGTGCAGACCCGCTAAAGTCAAAAGCAAATAAACATGTATGTATGTGTCCTCATTGTGGGTTATGTAACTGTTTTAAAAAAATATTTTTTGCCATTTTCTGAAAATTTTCAAAAATGATGAAAATATTTGTATTTATGAAGCACTGCTCCAACACTGCTAGATATATTATTATCTACCAAAATGTACTCCCCATACTCATTATTATTTGAAATCAATATACTCATTAAGTTTTCATAAATTCTATTTTCTGCTTGTTGTTTTCCTGGTCCTGCCTTTTTTTTATCCCACCAGCTTTGAAGGCTGCATTTGATTTCATCTTCAGAAGATGGAGATTTTCAAGTATTTTCATAGCATATTCCCTGATCAGAGGCTAGCTCCAGCTGAAATGTATGTCTTTATTTATCCAGTCAGGTTCTTATTATATCTGTCTGAAAACTGGCAGAGCCACTCAACAGAGGCTGCAGCTGCCACAATATCAAATGTGAAGAATGAACAAAAGATGCATACTTAGTTTCTTTTGCCAATGAACAAGAATATAGAGACAATCCAAGACATTCACAGCAATCATTGTGGCATTAGATAACAACTAGGTAACAAGCTGTGGAATGATGAACAATTAAAGTGCATGCATCAGCTCTGTGCACAAAGATATGCTGATAATCACAAGAATAATGTACACCCGGTATAAAACCTACCACTCAGTAAAAATCTCAAATGTGTGCGTAGTACAGTGGTGAGTTCCAGAAAATTTCATTTTTTTTAACTTTTCAATGAGTTTAGACACCTCTTAGTACATGTATCACATTTTGCTAAACAACTTTATGCAGCTATTCACAAGGCTCTGGTTAGAATTTCAACAAGAATAAGAACAAAGTGCTCTGCAGAACGGATAGAACTGTTTGCTAGTCTACATGAAAAGGGACATGACTGCAGGCTTTCTTTTGGACATAATGAAATTGTGAACATCAGTTCATCTGAATACATGGTGATTTAACAGTAAATTAGTAAAAAATAAGTTTTTTCTTGGAATTTTTGACCTTTTCTCTTATTTCAGCAGTTAACTGAACCAGTACAAACAAATGTTGAAATTTGTGTTAATATACCACTTTTCTGCCTTCAGGAGAACCAGAAAAAAGCTGCTGTAAAATCATCTAGGGTTTTTCCTTTATACAGTTGTACTATTTTGTCTTGGGCTCTGGTAATACATCTGACATACTTCTGGTGGTGACACTATGTAGATATTTCGTCAGGGTGATATTTCCACATCTTTTGATATTTTTTTTTTAATACAGTTTGTGGTGGGGATTTTAAGTTCTAAAGAAATTTTTTATAAGATCAGGAGTGCTGAACTTCAACGTCCTGGATAACTTCTCAAAGGCAGCTTCATGTGGTAGGGATATTCTTTGCTTCTTTGTCATTTTTGGTGATAGCACTTAATAGCCGTTACCAGTTTTCATGGAAACTCCCATTCAAACTCATCAAAATAAACATTTCCTTTGATATCTTAGCTAATCAGATATCACTCGTATCAACTACTTAAGGTTACCTTCTACCTCTCATTGGAAAGCAGTTTAATGAGACCTGAAGCCAGAACCTTCTGAGCTGAGGAACATCTAACTTTACCTAAGCTACAGTTTTTTGTTGGAGGAATTTAATTTTTACTCTCTCTTCTCTTGGAAGTTCTATGTTCACTTCCACTACATCTATCACGTCTTTCTGTATGCACTTTTAATTTTAAATTGAGATTCCATTTTCCATTTCCTTTTAGTTTGTTTTTCATTTTGTCTCAGAAAAGGGAGATGATAACTAGAAATCTTGGACCTGCTTGTTTGTTTTTTTCTTGAAAAATTCAGAAAAATCTAGTTCTTTCTTAATCCAAAGAACATTGGAGAACCATTTGTAACTGTAGAAACTGTTGTTGGCTTTAATTTCCTCCTTATTGTAGAACCTGAGATGTGGTTAATTTTCTAAACTTCAGGTAATTTTATATACATAAGCATATAAAATTTATGGGCTTAGTATTCTTTTTGTTGATGTCTGACACGTAATTTGGCACTTCTTTCCTTTTTGTAGAGCTACTTCTGATTTCCACCAAAGCTTGTTTTTGCAAAAGAGGAAGGGAAACAGTAGACAAGAAAACCTCTAATGTATTCAGTTCACGTAGTCAGATAAATACTCCCTACTATCATCTTGTATGAGGCTGAACAGAGGGTTGCAGTTCTGCATTCAAGTGTTTTCACAAATGCTTAAACTTTAATCTTTTCCAAGTAGAAGTAATTACCTTTTTTTCCTCTTATTTTCTTTTTGAATACTGTTGATTCAGGGGTACAGAAAGAAGGGTTGTCTCATAACCAAAAAGGAAAAGGGGAAGCCAGAAGCTGAAAAGGCTGCTCATCAGCAAAGCTGAACTTCAGATGGGAAGTATTTAGCCTAAGATA
>WKFP01015046.1:0-46528 GCA_011057875.1 Pterocles orientalis | reverse complement strand
TATTTTGTGAAGTTGGTTGTATAAGATGGCAATTCCAAGCATAAATGCTACCTCTCCTAGGACCTGTCAAACTCAAAAAAGAAAATGTTGCATTTCTGAAGCAAGAATTGTAGAATCACAGAATCACAGAATCAAGAAGTATGCTTTATTTTGAAGGTCATGTAAATTAATTGCTTACAGTCGTGAAAGGTATATTACAGTCATTGTATATCTAGGATGTTAATAAAAGGATGATTTGCTTTCCTGTCTGTTTCTATTTTTGAATGTAGATGTGTGGTGTCTTTGTAGTGCTAGCTACGCCTGTATTTTAGTGCTTTCCACGCTGGAGCCAAAGTCAGAAATTATAGAAAGCTGCTACCGTGAAAATTTCCATGCGCAAAGGAAATTTGCAGATTTCCAGGAGCAAAGAAGTACAGGAATGTGATCATACACACACTGTACACATAAAAGTTAGCAAAATGCAACTATCTTTCCAAAGATCAAACTAGGATCTAAACAGAGGAACTGATATACCTCCAGAATTAGAGGAACATATTGCTTCTCTGGGTAGACAAGCAGATCACTTGCAGATCATCTACAGGAAGGATTCAAAACCTAACTTTCCAACAGGCCAGGAAAAGGATGAGCAAAATGTCCATCTGTAACAAGCTCCAGAAATGGTGTGCAGCTCTGTAATCAGCTGTCCTTCTTATTGCAGTGCCTATGAAAAAAGGCTAAGGGCAGATTCCTAAATCTAACCCCTAGCTTGTGATGATTAAAAGTACTCCAGGCATAGGAGTGGTCTGAACGACATTTCTGGGGCCATTTCAGAACCTGGACCTGTATCTTACTACTAAGGCACAACTAGTAAGCTACCCTTTTGACTAACTTTACAACAGATGGCCTAAATGAACTATTTAAGCTCCATGAGCTACATACTTCTCTTCAAAGTTCACCAATATCACTCAATATTCTGTATGTTAAATTATCAGCTAAAAGTTGTAAGTGGTAAGGCCCCTTTTATTGGTTCAGTTAAAGCTTGTGAGTTTGGATTTGGGCAGTTCAGATGCTTACAGTTCTTTATATTGCCATGTAACCATTTTGTCCAGTGTGTTAGAGACATGGTTTTTCACCAGTTTAATGATATGCAGCTCACAACACATTTTAACTCCTCTATAAATGCAACACCGGTATCTTTCTCTGTACAACCAATTGAGAATGGCAACAGCTATCTATAACCTGGGGTTCATACTATAAAATGTGAACTGAGTTAACTCATGTAGAATTAATCAGTGTTCTCCACTGTGCAGAACCAATAAATTCAAAAGCAAATAAACATGTATGTATGTGTCCTCATTGTGGGTTATGTAACTGTTTTAAAAAAATATTTTTTTGCCATTTTCTGAAAATTTTTAAAAATGATGAAAATATTTGTATTTATGAAGCACTGCTCCAACACTGCTAGACATATTATTATCTACCAAAATGTATTCCCCATACTCATTATTTGAAATAAATATACTCATTAAGTTTTCATAAATTCTATTTTTTGCTTGTTGTTTTCCTGGTCCTGCCTTTTTTTTATCCCACCAGCTTTGAAGGCTGCATTTGATTTCATCTTCAGAAGATGGAGATTTTCAAGTATTTTCATAGCATATTCCCTGATCAGAGGCTAGCTCCAGCTGAAATGTATGTCTTTATTTATCCAGTCAGGTTCTTATTATATCTGTCTGAAAACTGGCAGAGCCACTCAACAGAGGCTGCAGCTGCCACAATATCAAATGTGAAGAATGAACAAAAGATGCATACTTAGTTTATTTTGCCAATGAACAAGAATATAGAGACGATCCAAGACACTCACAGCAATCACTGTGGCATTAGATAACAACTAGGTAACAAGCTGTGGAACAACGAACAATTAAAGTGCATGCATCAGCTCTGTGCACAAAGATATGCTGATAATCACAAGAATAATGTAGACCCAGTATAAAATCTACCACTCAGTAAAAATCTCAAATGTGTGCATCGTACAGTGGTGAGTTCCAGAAAATTTCATTATTTTTTTTATTTTTTAATGAGTTTAGACACCTCTTAGTACATGTACCACATTTTGCTAAACACCTTTATGCTATGCAGCTACTCACAAGGCTCTGGTTAGAATTTCGACAAGAATAAGAACAAAGTGCTCTGCAGAACGGATAGAACTGTTTGCTAGTCTACATGAAAAGGGACATGACTACAGGCTTTCTTTTGGACATAATGAAATTGTGAACATCAGTTCATCTGAATACATGGTGATTTAACGGTAAACTAGTAAAAAATAAGTTTTTTCTTGGAATCTTTGACCTTTTATTTCAGCAGTTAACTGAACCAGTACAAACAAATGTTGAAATTTGTGTTAATATACCACTTTTCTGCCTTCAGGAGAACCAGAAAAAAGCTGCTGTAAAATCATCTAGGGGTTTTCCTTTATACAGTTGTACTATTTTGTCTTGGGCTCTGGTAATACATCTGATATACTTCTGATGGTGACACTATGTAGATTTTTGATCAGGGTGATATTTTGATATTTCTTTTTTTAATACAGTTTGTGGTGGGGATTTTAAGTTCTAAAAAAACTTTTTATAAGATCAGGAGTGCTGAACTTCAGCGTCCTGGATAACTTCTCAAATGCAGCTTCGTATGGTAGGGATATTCTTTGCTTCTTTGTCATTTTTGGTGATAGCACTTAACAGCCGTTACCAGTTTTCATGGAAACTCCCATTCAAACTCATTAAAATAAACATTTCCTTTGCTATCTTAGCTAATCAGATGTTTGTATCACTCGTATCAACTACTTAAGGTTACCTTCTACCTCTCATTGGAAAGCAGTTTAATGAGACCTGAAGCCAGAACCTTCTGAGCTGAGGAACATCTAACTTTACCTAAGCTACAGTTTTTTGATGGAGGAATTTAATTTTTACCCTCTCTTCTCTTGGAATTTCTACATCCACTTCCACTACATCTATCACATCTTTCTGTATGCACTTTTAATTTTAAATTGAGATTCCATTTTCCATTTCCTTTTAGTTTGTTTTTCATTTTGTCTCAGAAAAGGGAGATGATAACTAGAAATCTTGGACCTGCTTGTTTGTTTTTTTCTTGAAAAATTCAGAAAAATCTAGTTCTTTCTTAATCCAAAGAACATTGGAGAATCATTTGGAACTGTAGAAACTGTTGTTGGCTTTAATTTCCTCCTTATTGTAGAACCTGAGATGTGGTTAATTTTCTAAACTTCAGGTAATTTTATATACATAAGCATATAAAAATTATGGGCTTAGTATTCTTTTTGTTGATGTCTGACACGTAATTTGGCACTTCTTTTCTTTTTGTAGAGCTACTTCTGATTTCCACCAAAGCTTGTTTTTGCAAAAGAGGAAGGAAAACAGTAGACAAGAAAACCTCTAATGTATTCAGTTCACGTAGTCAGATAAATACTCTCTACTATCATCTCATATGAGGCTGAACAGAGGGTTGCAGTTCTGCATTCAAGTGTTTTCACAAATGCTTAAACTTTAATCTTTTCCAAGTAGAAGTAATTACCTTTTTTTCCTCTTATTTTCTTTTTGAACAATGTTGATTCAGGGGTACAGAAAGAAGGGTTGTCTCATAACCAAAAAGGAAAAGGGGAAGCCAGAAGCTGAAAAGGCTGCTCATCAGCAAAGCTGAACTTCAGATGGGAAGTATTTAGCCTAAGATAATTAATTTTATGCTGGGCACTGTTATCTACTTAAATCAGTAATACAATGAAGAATGTAAGAGGGATCAAAAGAACTAAGAAATAAAGAAGGCTGTTCATACTTCAGTTTTGAGGACACAAGAAAGTTCACACACTGATTATGGATTATTCTCAGGCAGGTGTGGCTGTTTAGATGAATAGCATGGCCAAAGCCCCAAACTTCAGGTCTTATGTTCCTCTTCAGAAGTGTGACCAAATTAAATGTAAGGCAGACATAGAAGATTCCTTTCTACTGTGTAACAAAGAACTGCTTTATCTTCCTGGCTAGATATTTTCTAAAGAGATTAAATGAACCACAATTAAACCAGTGTTCATAAATTTGTGAGAGACACACGGAAGAGTCAACCAATCATTGCTCCCATCACTTCTCTGAAAGTCTAAAGAAATCTTGCATGTAAACACTGTGTTACAGAGAGCTCTGAACAGACCTGAGAGCAATTGCTGTCTGGACAGATGGAGCTCTACACTCTACACATAACCTCCCCTGGCAGACTGAATTAATTTCTTGATGAAGATGATGTTGCTCCCTTGTCCTTACATATGGCAGGTGTAGGGATAAATAGCACTAATCCAGAATAGTGTTTAACGAGTGGTGTCTGTGGACCACGACTGTGGGAGACTTGTGACTTGCCTAGTCAGTTAGTCCCCACTGTGTCTTAGAGCTGTTCCTTGAACAGAATTATAGAATCATGGAATGGTTTGGGTTGGAAGAGACCTTTAAACCTCATCCAGTCCAAACACCCCTACAATGAGCAGGGGCATCTTCAACTGAATCAGGTTGCTCAGAGCCCATCAAACCTAGCCTTGAATGTTACCAGGGATGGGGCACCTACCACCTCTCTAGGCAACCTGTTCTAGTGTTTTACCACCCTCATCATAAAAATTCTTCCTTATATCTAACCCGAGTCTACCCTCTTTTAGTTCAAAGCCATTATCCCTTGTCCTGTCGGTACAGGCCCTACTACAGAAGAAAAACACATACAGTGCACCCCTGCTCTGGTCAGTATGAACCATACAGCAAGTACCTGTATGACTGTGAACCGGCATCTGCAAGGTGCTCAGATTTCTCCAACACTCTCTGTCCCATCTATTCTCCCACCTTTTCCTAAGATTTCTGCATAAGTTTTCTTGCCAGCAGCAGATAAAAACGTAACACCAGCAGTTGGAGAAAGGACAGAAGATGGGTGGGTCTAAACCAGTCGTTTATTTGGAACCATTCTGTAAGTGTGGCTTTCCTCAAGAAGGAGTTCACTTAACTCTCTGCAATTAGTGGGGAAACGATAAAGTCACTGGTGGGATTACTTATATGTCTGGGGTCTAACAGTGCGTTGTACCAAAATACAGCTATTCGAAGGATTTCTTCTGGTGTACAGGCTAGGTTGTGTTCAGTTCACAGTTAAAAAATTAAAACTCTACATCCAGAGATTATCTCCCACTAAATTACTTTCTATTAGCCAGTGTCTTCTCAAAAGAATTTACATTTAGGATTAGTTAAATGTGCTAGGCAGAAAGAAAATATCACTCTCATAAAGGTAGCGATATTCCCACTCCTCTAGGAAACTCCTAAGGTAAATCTTGGTCTGGGAATATCAGTGTTAATCCAAGTGTTTCTTACTTTGCTACAGCAGACAAAAGAAAAAGAGAAAAGCACTGGAATCATCATAAAGATTTGATTTTCTGTATAGACTGAAAGTACAGTAATTATGACATTTTCTTAATTGTCAGTATTTTGCAATTAGTCTTCCTACAAACATTTTTTCTGTATCTAAGCTGTGCAGTTTGATGTAAAGTGGGACAACCTTATTAGCAGTAAATAGTGGCTCTCAAGGTCAGAACCATTCTCAGCGGTGGTACCACTGGCTAATAAGTATAAACAGCTCTCTGTTGCAGACGCTGCAGGAAAATGTCTCTTTTCGTCCTAACCCTCTTACATGGATGTAAGAGTGAGTCTTCTGGAGCAAGTGCAGTAGACCACAACAAATCGTTCTCTGGTCAAGAGTTGGCTTGCAAAAGATTAACAGGTACATACAGTTGAATTTCCTGCTTTTATTTCCATTTTTCTGTTATTTATTTGGACCTTTCTGGATCGCTTTTCATATTACATATTCCTTTATTCTCATTTTGAAATAGGCTTTGATACAAAGGGATAGTTAATGAATTTTGGTTCTGTAGATATTTGGAGGGCATCCTCCTTACAAAACAATTTTATTAATAAGAAACATTTGCCATATTTCACATTTGCATATAGTTCTCCTGGTACACATGTCTGTAATTCCAGAGCTGAAAAAACAACTGCTGCTAATTCCAGGGCTGAAAAACAACTGCAGCTGCTTTCTTTAATATGTACTACAAAAATCAGACAATTCTTGTCAAGAAATATTCTAAGTTAGCTTCAGTCACTTGCCTTTATCAATTTCAGATCATGACATAACTCAGTTTAGCAAATTTTTTGCTTTTCTATCACATTTGAGTTCTGTTCCCAATAGTTAAATATTCAGCTCTGATAACCATCCTTACCCCATTTTTCTGTCCTTTGCCCTTAGTTGATTTGACTGACCTTCATTTATCTGGGGAAGATCACAACAGAGCAGAGAGAGGCTGTAAGAATGTGTAAGCAAAAAAGTGTACATGAAGTGTTCAGTTTTTACAGACAAAGCAGCTGAGATCCTTCTAACAGTGGTCCATGTCAAAAAGCCAGATGCCAAAGGTCACCTCCTGCGCCTGACAATCCTGATAGCCCTGTTCCTGCCTCTCTGTTCTCTAAACCACACAGACTATGGCTGTGTATTTAGATTGGGTGCATTTCCCAGCTCTCTGCAAAATAATCCCATCCCTCTGCCTTCCCCTCACCCCCACTCCATTATGTTGATTCTTACAGGAAAAATTGCCTTGCTGTCGTTGAATTGCTAACTGTCACACTTGTCACGAATGTGATGGATAGCTGAGTACGGCTGTGCTAAAAATTACTGTGTTTTCATATACTGAAAGAGGTAAAGAAACCATATTGCCCAATGGGTCATTGAGGGCACGAACAGACACTTTTTTTAGTTTACATCTCTCTAGGTACATTTTGTACTGTGATACTTTTATGGGTGAATAAATGAAAGCTCCAGCCTCTATAAAGGGTCCGGTCTAGTTCTGTTCTGCTGCTTTCCACTGCATTCATTTTCATTGCTGGTGCTGCTGTAGCACCAGGACGACCAAGGATTTGCTTTTCCTTTAGCTAGCTTTCAACATGCATAAATGTACTTAGAAACAGAACAAAACCCTCTGCCATTTCAGCTTTTTCTGTGCTGAAATAATAATAAAGAACAACTGTATAGAATGAACACCAAGTGCCTGCTGGATGATTGTTAATTGAATATTTTGTCTAAAAAATGTGTCAGGTGCTGAGAAACCAAGCCAAACACACTGACCTCCTAAAACATATTTCTGCTGAAATCTTCTGAAAAAATACTGTAGAATGTTTGCTTTTTATTGTACTTTTGGTGAAAAAAAATTCTATCAGCCAGTCTCTGCAATAGACTTACACAAACAAATTACAGGCTAGTCTTTTAACCTGAATAAAAGGAAACCATCTTCACTCTGGTAATAGATTAAGGTTATTTTCCCATCTCTTCTCCATATTTTTCTTTTTTTAACAGATAATAGGTACCAATAAACCAGGAAAACAGGTAGAAAGGAGGGGAAAAAAGAACTCTTCAGTTCAGACCTTTGCATTCTCATCATCCCATTTCACACCCATTTCCTCTAGCATATACCAACCACATCATACAGCTGATCACACCTGAGTCTTCCCCTTACCAGAATCTTCTGCAAACCACAGTACTGGAAATTGATTGTAACAGAGGAGTAATACTGTCCAGAGTGCTATAGTTGGGTTGGTGATCTCATTAGGAAGTCTCAGAAACAATTTATTTTCTTGTTATTTAAGATAATTTTTTATGTCAGAAAATCACATAGGACAGGTTATTTAGAAGTAAATGAGCGCAGTGCGAGCTACACACCAGCAGTCTGATACTTATACTGGATTTCTTAAAAAAATTTTGTATGCCTAGAAGCCACTAAAGTCTGCATAGCACCAGTGTAAGTCACTCTGCTTTTCAGAAGGTGCTTGGTGTATTGAATTGTTAAAACACCAAATAAAAGCTATTTTGGTCCACAGAGACATCATGTATCACCTGCAAATGAATACAGTTATATAACAAGAACCCTCTTGCATCCTCAATTATTTGTTTCCTATCCTATTGTGATTTCCTTTTCTCTTGACAGGCAAGAACAAAAAATACAGGCTGGAGAAGAAAAAAAAAATATAAACAGAATAACATTCATCAAAGACAAATTTGACAAATGTTGGCTTTTCATTAGTTTGAGAAACATTTATGAGGCATGCAGACTGGCTGTGAACTTAGAATTCATGAGCATTTTCTGGATGCTCTGGATGTGTTATACAGAGATGACAGACTGTTTACATTGGCTGTTCAGTTCAACTGATCTTATGGTATTTCTGTTCCTTTACTGCCTGACAAATCTATTAGCAGGAGAATAGTGAGTGAAATAATAGCAAATAATAGACTAATGAAATGTCTGGATTCACAGAATATCTGCTGAAAGCATAATGAGCCTTAGCTATTCGGTTACCCGGTATTCATAAGTACCATTCGTAGCCCTTTGAATAATAAGAAGAAAAGAACAGAATTCAGACAGTATCCTCTCACCGTTAAATCACCTTGTCATTTAAGCAGATGCCATGACTCAGCAAAATACAGAGTTTAATGTCCTATACAGAAAATCTAGATGTGCCTTCATATTATGAATGTGGTTGCATATATCCTGACACATTTTTGCATTAACAATGCTAGCTTCTTGAATTTTCTGGTTCTTTGAAGAGGCACATTTTGGATAAATATTTTCCTCGACAATATATAAAACATTGTATTTGTTATATAAAACAAATAGGTGCAAACACTAAATTATCTTGGAGGTTGTTTGTTTGTTGTTTTTTTTTTCTCATAATTGAATAAAAAGACTACATTGCGAGAGAGTAACAGCATTCCTGGAACAAAGTGTGTGTTTTAGGCACTTCAATACTAGACGTGCTATTTATCCTCAATTCTCTTCTGTAGCACATTGTCAGCAGCTGAAAATAAAGGCAAGCATAGCTACTGAACCTCTACACGAATCCTGAAAAGCTGGTAGTGCTGCAAATGAATTATAAATTCTCTCAAAAGAAAGAATAACAGAAGCAAGTCACATACGAAAGTTTTCACATAGTTAAGAGAGTTACAGAAAGAACAGAATATCAGAGGCTCTGCACAAGAGAGTGATTTAATCATTGTCAGTCTAACCAAGTATCTACGTTGCCAACGGGCATAAGTACAAGGAAATATTGTCTGTGCAGCAATTTTGTTTTTCTTTGTTTCTTCTTGCTTTGGAAACACCCGCCGTGCTGTTGGCTTTTTATACATCTGAATGAGAGTTAAAAGTAAGAGTAGATATGTTGGGAATTTGTCCTTAAAGCTTTCTGTAATGAAGTATATTAATTACTCAAGTACAGTACTCAATATATACCCAGGTTAGGTATGTATCACCCTCTATTCCGATTTCCTAATTGGCAAACTGCTCCTGCAACTCAAATTGCATGAGAACATGCAGAATGGTATCTTTTTTTTTTTTTCTTTAAGAATTCTTCTGGCAATACAGACATAACAAATAGCTTGTAGGAAATTTTAGGACAATGAAATTGCATGAAGCTACAAAGAAACAGTCAGAGTTATGTTCCCCAAAGTTGCTCCCAGAAAATTATCAACCTCTTTGCTTCAAGGAACAGTTTTTATTAGAGGACTTTCTTACCTACCTGTACCAACCTCTTTTCTGTATGTTCCTCAGGTCTAGATATAAATATTATAATTGCAAACCACAGCCTTTGGTGTTACCATAATTGTTATTCTGTCTGCTCCAAGAAAGAGGACAGCCTTGCTGCACTTCTCTCCCAGTCCTAGGGGTTGCCATGTTTACAGCCGCTGTTTCGCTCGCTGCTTTAATACTTTGTTCCTGCAGAAAATTGCTGAACTACTAATTTGTTGACTAAGACTCTACTGGTTGCTCATTTTCAGCAAAATGGGCTTAAGTCAAATACAAAAGAAGACCAACTTGAATTGCAGCCGCTAGTGTCCCTTTCTGTCTCTTGTCCTGTGGCCACATGGGTGTTGTCCATCCTTTGTGTTACCCTACTCGCCCTTGTTGACACCATTTTCCTACATTCTCAAGTTTTGTCAAACCAAACTGGTTGAGAATAAGCACAGAGTAGAACCAGTGCTGACACCAGGGTGGAAAGAACCGCATGGTGGGATCCAGAGTGGGGGCGCAAGTGAGATGGATTTAGGATGACTCAGACCGCCGTGGCCCAGTACTAACCCAGCTGATTCTGACTGAAGTGAAGGAAGGACGCACCACAGGGGAAACTCCTCCAGCAGATCTGTAGAGAACAGTTGCACCTCAGTTGGGAATAATAGCTAAAAAACTGTAGCTCTGTACCCCAGAGAAGGGTAGCCACATGTTCTTTAAACTCCCCTAAAGCAGGAGAGTGAAAAGCATCTGCAAGAGTTAAGCTTTTCTAGAAGAACACATCCGTTTACAGACTTCAGTTTCAGAATTTATTTCCTGACTCATTCTCTGTTTCATTTTTTCTCTGCTTTGGATGAAGTAAGCCCAAACTTCTGATATAGAAAACAAGTTGGGAAATTCTTTTTCTAAACAGTTGTGAATGCCACGAACTTTTATTGGTTAGTGCACACCCTGAATTTGATGAAGCCTGTCTGAATACGTGTCTTGGTAACTTGGCTAAGCTCTGAGAACCAAAAGTGTGATGTTCACTGTGTGTCTAGAGTGCATTTGTTGTGTAGCTGTGCAATGTATTACAAAACTACTTAATCATAAGTCCTCTGCAGAAAATTATATTTTAGAGAAACAAAACACCTTTTTTTTTTTTTTTTAGTTTGTATCTTTAGGGCTAAATCTGTTTTTCATCCTGCTCTTCTTAAAAAATAGACTTGATAAAGGTTGGGAATATGCTCGGAAATGTCACATACACAACACAGAGAATTGCTCACAAAGGCAGTTGTCTGTGAAACAGAAAGAATTGATGGTCCTGAAATGAGCGGTGTCATCCAATCCAAAACTCTACCAACAGCTAAACGGATCTTTTTGGCAGATCTAAATCTGAAAGTTAAAAAAAAAAAATAATAAGGAAATTAAAACAAAACAAAACAAACTCCACAACAATAAAACCTCACAAATTTGCTTTACAACCACTGCAGCTGATTGTATCTGTTATCTAAAAGTCCCAATACCAACAATCCAATAATAATGATGTTGCTTGAATATGGGGTATTCTAACCATTGTAAGGAACAATTAAAGTCCTGAACTTTCTCAAGAAAGAGGAGATCAGATTGGTATGAAGCTTTCATTTGTTTGCAACGGGGTAAGCAGACCCTCCTGGGCTAACTCCCATAGGACAGCAGCACTTCACGCCCCCATCTAAGGTAATGAGTGTTCCATTTGAAGAGGATTATCTCCTCCTTCTCCTCTTCTGCTTTGCTTGAACAGAGCGGGAGGTGGAGAGACAGAGAGGGAGAAAATCCGTTTAGCATGCAACACTTCACACCTGCCAGGTAGGTAATAAATGCTGCATTCCAGGGGGATTAGCACAGTAGTTCTTGTTTGGAGTAGAATAAAATATTTTCAGACACTGGACCAAGCCCTCGGGACTGAAGTCCAGCTAGGGTTCTGCCATTTAATTATTTCTTATATACCTGCTGCATTTGTATGTTTTCTGAGTAAGTCAACACAAAAGCAGAATGGAAATAAGAGAAGATGAGTTTCTGGGTTTGTTTGTGTATGGGTCATGAGAAATATTAAGCATGTTGATAGGAACCAGTGATAACGAAATCACAGAATCACAGAATCACAGAATGTTAAGGATTGGAAGGGACCTCGAAAGATCATCCAGTCCAATCCCCCTGCCGGAGCAGGAACACCTAGATCAGATCACACAGGAACGCATCCAGGCGGGCTTTGAATGTCTCCAGAGAAGGAGACTCCACACCCTCTCTGGGCAGCCTGTTCCAGTGCTCTGTCACCCTCACTGGAAAGAAGTTTTTTCTCATATTCAAGTGGAACCTCCTATGTTCCAGCTTGAACCCATTGCCCCTTGTCCTGTCACTGGATGTCCCAGAGAAGAGCCTGGCTCCATCCTCCTGACACTCACCCTTCACATATTTATAAACATTGATTAAGTCACGCCTCAGTCTCCTCTTTTCTTAAGGAAATGAGTGTCCACATAAATGAGTGAAATTTTTTTAGAACCTTGTCCATAGTTTTAGGCTATCCATTCCATATACAGGAAGGAAGTCATGTTTGGAAATGCTACCCTTAGTCTATATTTTGTGAAGCAGTGACTATTATGTAGGCTGCATTTGCAGTGATTAATTATTACCTTTTATGGCAGAAGATGGTGGAGATTTCTGCAGTTCATATCAGTCACTCATTGCTGTGGTCTCAAAACATTTTTGGAGCCAGTTTAAAGTCTGAGTGTAAGACAGATAAGTATGTCCGAAGGGAATTTAACCCTTTATTTTTTTTTTGAGGCTGTAACTGCAGGCCAGAGAAGTGAGAATCCAACTAGGAAAAATACATTGGGATTTGGAACGTAGTATCTGTGGGGAGAAGGGGCAAAGCTGCCAAGAAAAGAAGATTTAACCAAAAGTGGAGAATACATCGAATTAAAAATAACCAGCCTAGTTACTAGAAAAAATGTAAACTCTTATGGAATAAAAAGCAGAATTATAACAAGAAAAGGACTAAGAACACTAAAGACTGAGGTGTTGAGAATACAGGAAAAAAAAATTAAGTCACGGTTAGGGGAAAAGCATTCAAGTGGTGGAGGGAAGAAGGTACTGAGAAGGTGAGATGAGCAGGGAAACAAAGCCAGGCAGGGAGGGGAGGAGGCACAGGAGGAGTGTTGGCTGCTGCCTGGTGGGCAGGAGAGAAATTTAACCATGATTTCAGCAGAGACAAGCAAGAGTGTGACACTATAGGTGAAATTAGAAAATATATAATTGGGCCAAACAGACTGAATTATGGAAATAAAAAGTAATCGGTATGTTTTGGAAGGTCATCAGCACAGAGCATAAATTGTCAGGCACAGGAACGGAAGGTGGTAGTGCAGTGAGTAGTGCACTTGAAAGATGAGGAGGGAGATTACAGTCTGCTTTGGTAACAGTGGTCAATATTTGCCTCTGTTTGGTCTTTTACTCAACAAAATTATTTTGTTGTCCTTCATGCACAAAAAGACAACTTTTTTCACAGGCTTTTCTACCTCTTGGAAATGCCGAAGAAGCTAGTGAGCCTCAGAGACAGAAGTCTTGTGACTTTATATGACTAGGAAAGATGATTAACCAGTTATTCTATACTGTAAGCCTAGAGCTAGCACCATTAAAATGTACGTGATTTGTGTATGAGTTACTCTGTGCCTCTCTGTTCTACTCTGTTTTCTAGGGAGCACATCCTTGTCGCCTGACCTTGCTATTCCATGTAGATATAAATATGCAGCACTGCTTCTTAGACTACGTGTATGATGACACAGAACCATTGTAACCAAGCTCTTCACTTTCTCATATGATTTATAATCTTAGCGGGCGGGAATGGTGCTTAAAGTAACATTTAAACAGAAAAATACATCAAAATTTCCACTTTTATCTGAAATAAAAGCTAAAGGCAAAGAGAATCTAGATACACTCACAGAACGGTTCTGTTTGTATTAAAATTCCAATGACTTTCTCTGATTCTTGAAGTGGAAGAGTATTAAAAAGTTTAGACCAAATGGAAACATTCTATGTAAACATTTGAATTTTTCTTATATTGATGGAAATGTTTTCGAGCAGTATCATTTTCATTGTTATGACTGCGAGTACAGAGGAAATGTATCATACAAAAGCTCTTCTTTTCTGAATGCTTCCAATATCTTTGATCCATTTCTTAAATTTACTATTTGCAAAAGTTCCCAAGATGCCATCACTAGAAACAAATTGTTCTGCAATTTCATACAAAACAATGTTATTTGTTACTCTTTAAAGAAAATTAACCTTTCTGAAAAGACTTCGAGATCTGGTTCCCAAATTTTATCTTATGCTTTTTTTTTTTTTTTTCAATTTTTGGCATGGACAAGAGTTACAGTTTTGCAGTTCTGCTTGTAAGTAATCAGGAAGCTTGCAGTTATGCAACTAAATCCCCATTTTCACGTTTCTTTCTTTTCAGAAGAAATTAAACACCATTACTAAGAGTAACAGCTTTCTTAGTGGAGTTCATCTGGATTCAATATTCTTCCATATTATTCAAGAGCTTTATGAAATTGTTTTGCATGCTGTCAGAACGATACAAGAAGATTTGTTGAGATAATAAAAAATATTGCATTTCTTTTCTGTTCCGCTGAAATAAAATGGGTAAATAATAAATAGATAAACCCCAAGCATCACTCAGCTTTTCCACTGCCTAGCTAAAATTAGCTCATATACGTAGAATAGCTTGAAGCCCTAATATGATAATAATAAAAAAATAAGCAGGAGCCTAAATACTTACTCTGTAATCTGACTTTCAGTGAAGATCACCAACTACCAAATTATGCAAACTCCAGCCTGGAATCTCTTGGACTTCCATAGTGTTTTGGAGTACCAAAAAGGCCATGAGAATAAAAGATTTCCCTCCATCTGAAAGCAACCAGAAGTACCTGCTATGGCAAAATGCAATTTTCTGACATCTGGTTTTAATAGCTATAATTTATTTCATTCTGTATTAAAGCTACAATAGCATCTTAATGTGATGAATCTAATTCAGAAGGTGTCAATGAAAGCCTTCTAGCCCTATGTTTCAGGCAGAGCTGTTAAGCATTTCTTTGCCTTTGAGTATCACTATAGGCAGTTATGATTCTCTTGAAAGCTTATCTGCATTTTTTTGTCTTGATATTCAAAGTCCATTATTAGACTAGCCCACCTACCTGATCAGTCACTTTCCTTTCATGTTATTATTTTCAATTATAGACATATATCCATGTACCTGGAACAATGAAACTGTCACTAATTGGGTTCTTGCAGACAGAATTTAAATTAACTGGACCTGAACTACTGAATTTGCTTTTAGTAAGAAATAACCACAAATTTCAGTGTCCAGAAAAAAAAAGAAAAGGTCGGAACTCATTGTCCCAGTTATTTTCCTTTCCAAGTAATGTTTTCTGAAGCAATCAAATATCTCCCTATGTTACAAGTGCAAATAATGATTTAAAAGCCTCTATTACTGTTGCACAGAGTCTGTCTTTGAGTGCCCTACACTGCTTGTGGTGGAATGAGAAGAGCTTCATCACAGACAGCCCACATTAGTGCTCTGATTAAAAATCTCGCTTTTGTCTCCACTTTCAGGACCTTTTCTCCACAATAAACTGCTATTCTAGGAAACAGCCCTCTGCTGCAATCCCCTTTAGAATTGTAAGATCTGTATAACGCCATCCATCAGCCAATTGTCTGACTAAAGTAAAATCTGTGACAACAGTCATTAGTAGGTGATGTAGAGTCTCTTTCTCCTCTCGCTTTTGAGACCTGAATTCCTTTGAAAGCAATTGCTTATTGTGCTTTATGTTGGGACTAGAGGAACGTGTTTAGTTGGGTTACTGCAAATCACTGTTTTCAAAGCCGAATGTGAAAACAATTTCATAATTTCTGAGTTAGGTGATGGAGTGCTTCAATGGGTACAAACAGAGGGTGGGGATGTCCTAGAAGGTCTATAGAAACACACATTATATATGAAGCCAAGAATTTATTGTTTGTCCAATTAAGGTCTTGATGGTCTAGTTATTGTTAGCCTTGCTTTGCTGACAGTAACACTCATAATCCAAACTATCCAAACATTACAATTTATTCCCTATAACAATAAAAACTGATAACGTTCAAATCTCACTCTTTTACTGCTCCTTTGAGTTCTAAAATTGTCCACCTAAGCCCATGCTTCCTACTGTAGGGAAAGCTGAGGTGTGAATTACAGTATCCAAATAACTGTGCTGCGAGAGGTATAGAGTTGTTGTTGAAAGGAGGGACGTTGCTGGGAGCGGTGCAGGGAAAAACAAGAAGTGGACCTGTACAAGGATTCCAGGAGAGAGAAAGAACTGGTTCATGCGAGAGAGAAAGGTGCTTAGCTCCAAGACTTTGTCATGCTACTATTCTCTGCCTTAGTGTCTGAAACCTGCCTTGCATGAAGAAACCATTAAGTTTTGTTTCATTATTCTGTCCCTGGTTGACAGCCCTCTTTTCCTGTTTTATTTGCAGTTAGAGTGACCATTGTCGAACTGGGGGCATGATTTGTGAACCAAAGAACTTGTCAGGAAGTGGTGAGAAATGTTAAGTGAATTTCCTGGAAGTGGGTGACTGCAGTGCTGCCATGAGCTCTTGTGAGCCTGTGGTTTGAGAAGGCTGAGGATAAGAAGAATCACCAGAGGAGATTCTCCTTGTGGAGAATAAGAGTAAGCTTGTCTCACTAGGATCAGACCACATAAGCAAGAGGTTTGCAGTTCTGCCAAAATTACTGTTCATAGAAATTCACAGCGCATCTGAATTCAGAGCGTATCTAGATGCTGCTATCGCACCACCCGTTCTAAGTGCTGTGGCAAGAGTGAGGATCACGGATCAGCTATGGAAGGTTGTGGAAATTATTTTGCAGTGAGGTTATGGTGGATGCTACAACCTTACAGTGGTTCCAGTAATGGCCCAATTTTTTCAGTCCATCATTTTTCTGCAAGAAATATCTGTCTGGACTAATGTCTATCAAACAAAACACGTTTGTCATGTTTGGAAGCTTGGCAGTCCCTTCATTCTGTTAAGGATGGAGTGGATGGCTGTGTCGAAAAGAGGAACAGGATAAGAGGTGTTTCTGGAGTACTCTTGTCACTCTTGACCATTGTATGTTGGCAGAGACCATCCACAGTTTAAAATTTGTTTTAAACAAGTTTTAAACAGTCTTATGTGTTTAGAAGACATACGGCATTTAATCTCTCTGTCTTTCCCTTTATGGCTTCCAGCAACACGAGTATCTATTTGTAAGTCTGTTAAAATAACCGTTCACACAGCCCCCCACTCCTGACAGCATCTGGACAGAAAGTGGGCCCTGTTCACCCTCAGCCATGGACCTTTAGAGACTTCCTGGCCATCAAGAACCCAGCAACACAGGGAAGAATGGAAAAAAGTAATTTCTCATCCAAGGCCTGCAATAAACCATCTTCAGCTTTTTTCATTTGAATATTAGTTCACAGTTAGAATGTGTCAGGGTGCCAGGTGCCCACCAAGTCACTCTGCCAATCCCACTGCTCAGCTGGACAGGGGAGAGAAACTATAACAAAGGGCTCATGGGTCAAGATAAGGACAGGGAGAGATCATTCACCAACTACTGCTATGGGCAAAACAGACTCATCTTGGGAAATTAGTTTAATTTATTACCAATCAAATCAGAGTAGGGTAATGAGACATAAATCAAATCTTAAAAACACCTTCCCACCATGTCTCTGTTCTTCCCAGGCTTTACTTCTTATTTTCTCTACCTCCTCTCCATCAGCAGCACAGGGGGATGGGAAAGGAGGGTTGCGGTCAGTTCATCACATGTTGTTTCTGCTGCTCTTTCCTCTTCAAGGGCAAACTTCTCACACTCTTCCCCTGCTCTAGCATGGGGTTCCTCTCACAGGAGACAGTGCTCCATGAACTTCTCCAGTGCGAGTCCTTCCCATGGGTTACAGTTCTTCACGAACTGCTCCAGTGTGGGTCCCCCACAGGGTCACAAATCCTGCACCTGGAGCACCTCCTCCGCCTCCTTCTTTACTGATCTGGGCGTCTGCAGGGTTGTTTCTCTCACATATTCTCACTCCTCACTCTGCTGCTGTTTTTATTACAGTTGTTTTTTTCCTCTTCTTAAATATGTTATCCCAGAGGCACTACCACCATTGCTGCCTGGCTCAGCCTTTGCCAGTGGTGGGTCCATCTGGGAACCAGCTGGCATTGGCTTTATCGGACACAGGGGAAGCTTCTAGCAGCTTCTCACAGAAGCCATCCCTGTAGTCCATCCACTACCAAAAAGTTTCCTGAATACTAAACAATTTTCCTGTTTTTTGCAAATGTTCAAAAGGACATGGGCTATCTCAGATTGTCTATATAGGTGACTATGTACGAGCTTCTAAAAAACCTGATACGACAGATGTGGTTTTAACCAGGGAATGAGATGGCTATTTCACAGATCACCAGCCATGGCTTTTCACAGTAATCTGCCAGTACTGAACATGACATGATTGCTGAAAAAAATGAATAGTTTGCTAGATAGCTTTGAAAGACTCCAGGCAATGAAATAGAACAAGGTCTGGCAGAGTTATGTCCGTATTATCAACCTTTATACAGGTTATACTACACCTACATATTATTCATTCAGGTGTAGAACTAGAGTGCTGTTATTCTCTTTGCTACATCCAAGTGTCATCACTCAGGAAAACAGCTGGAAAGCACCAATGCAAAACCCAAATCTGCCCAAACATGTAGAAAGTGTTGACAGTAGAGTGGAGGCCAAGGGACAAGGTGCAAATGCAGAATGGGGAGTAGAATACGTGACAATGTAAATATACTCTGTGTGAATACAGTTTCCTTCCAACTGAGAGTAAAGGAACATGTTCCTTTACTTAAAAAATCACCAGGAGAACTGCCATGTCATTCCACTGTGATATGTGACAACAGGAATTTTTCAGTGGCTTGTGATCCTTTTCAGGCTGCCTAGTTTCAGAACCTGGTTGCTGGTGAGATCAGAGGACTGATTCTTGGATGTACAAAGCACAGTGCGTGAAGCACTCCTCACTTTTGATGCCTTCCTCTCTCTTCACTCTGTCAGAAGGGCTATGATTATACATTGCATCCGTTAAAGTTTTGGCTCGACTAAGTTCATATTATTCCTTCCTAGAGCAACTGCTCCGTGAAATTCATCTAAAGGTGAAATCATTTGGTATGATTTCTCCATGTTTAATTTTGTTGTTTATTACTTGACATTTTTAAGGGTCTTTCATGTTCCTTTGTTGCCACAGGAGCCACTGACTGAACAGAGTTTAGGTTCACTCCCACCTCCCACGATTTTTAGTTACAAGAATTGTAGCAAAAACTTTTTTGCTGTAAGTAGTAGCTCAGGGTTAAAGTTGTATTCTCGTCAAGTTGCAGCTTCTCTTCATTCAGAAAAGCATCCAAAGTCTGAGAAAAGCTGGAAAAGAGCAGAGTTCTAAGGAAGTGATAGCCTGTCTGAAGAAAATACTGGTAGTTTTGTAGGCTTCTAACCTACCGCACCCTCCCTGAACCCTGGAAGATGTAGTAAAGGAGGAAGCAAACTTGTCTAGGAGGCAGAAAACAAAAAGTTGGGTTAATGTTTGATTTTCGTCAAGGCAAAAAGTTACCAAAATGTGTTAGTAACTTCAATAGGGGACTTGTTGTTTTATGTGTTTATTAAATATCTTCAAAAGGCAGTGAAAATTGAAGTAGAGACACTTGTGGAGCAATGGATGTGACTTGGAACCAGAGACAACAAGGGAATTTCAGAAATCTGTATAAGAGATGTGCAAAGATAACAGGATAACAAGGAGATTTAGTAGCAATGAATTTCGAGTACCTCTCATTACAGGAAAAAAAAAATGAAAGGCTTGTATGCTTTAGAAAGTGGTATTATCTGTCACTTTCAAAAGGGATTGAGGAAAAGGCAGAAATCTCCCTTCTGCTCAGTGTGCAACTGGTATGAAAAATATCAGAAACCAGCAACAACCTCATATATGTTGCGATTGTGCACTGAGCACCCATCAGAAGTATTTCTGCACAAAATTAATGGTTCTGAGAAGGCTGACAAGGCCAGTAAAAATGTGTCCTATAAGTTTCTATAGCAAGTCTGACTTTTTTTTTTTCCCCTTTAGGAAAGAGACAAGTAAAAGAACGCATGAAAAGTGTTTTAAACACTGTAATAAATACTATAATGACGTTTGGACGAGTTAGTTACCAATTAGTTACCAATGAGACATTTAAGGGAGATGGAAGCCCCTGAAATAATGAGTGGAAACCATTCAGTTTCCTAGAATCAAAGTGATTTTTTAAAACTGAGCAAAGTTGAGGCACACAGTCACACTCATGGGTGAAAAACATTGGAGATATTGTGTGAAAATTTCATCCTCTAAAATTCCCAATGGGCCTGTCATTAAAATTACCAGAATTTCTTATTGCAATTCATTTTTGTTACACGAAAGTTAGAATAAGAATCTTAATTAAGCTGTTTCCCTGGGACTGTAGCTCATTTTGATTTGTAGGCTGGACACCAGCCTGTCACACTAATGACTGATATGCATTTATTTCTCCAGTAAGAAAAAGGACAGTGCCTCCCAGGTCTACATCACAGGTTAATTCCACATTTGCAAACTTCAGAGGTAACCTGGCTTACTGTAGACACACAGGACTGCGCTTCAGGATGCAGTTGAAAGGACAGGAAGGAGGAAAGAACGCTCAGCAAATCTTAGGTTTAAAAAATAGGTATTTGAGTTGGTAGTTCTCAGTGACTTTGATGATATACACAGTAACTTATTTGCTGGGACATTTTAGTTTCTTTTTTTTTTTTTTTGTAAACTTGCAAAGGTATGGAATTGGCTGTATTTTTGCTTTGCTTATGCAAAAGCCAAGAACTTTTCTCATTAACATTATCTTTTGCTTCAGCTTCTCATTTTATTTTAGCTCCCACAGTAACTAAGCTTGTTAGGGAGTTTCAGCCAAACCAGCCAGATGCTCCCAACTCCCATAACATTTTGTAAAGTCCTTTTGTGGAGCATTGAACAACGGGCTGCACTCCAATACAACCAAACTGAACCTGAAACACCAAACAGATGATAAACAAAAGACCGGCAGAGGAAGGAAGAGAATATTTGGCACTTGACAGATGAAAATCCACGTGCTTATTTCTCACATTTTGATTTCTGCTGTGGGCATCCAAATGTTGATGTGATTATATGAGAGTTTTTAAGCAATATTTAATTCTGTAAACTCATACGGTTAAGGTAGAACTTTTTAGTGTAGAGTTAATGGTGTTCAAATGCTTTTGAAAGAAACCCAAACAATCTCCAACAGGAGTCTGACCAAAAATTTTTCCTTAGGAAGGTGAAATAGGATTTGTTCTTAACATTGGACAGCTATCAGTGGACTCAGATACATCCCAGCCCATCTGCAGCAAGTGCAGAGTATCATCTTCGTCCATGAAGTGGAACAATTTGGAGAGCTAGTGCAGCTGAAAAGCCAAGAAACGCAGATACAGGTCAGGGAAAGTCGTATCTCTGGTGAACGAGGTCCACTCATGAGTTGGATGGGAACTTTGCAGACGTCTGCTGTACCAGATACATTTTGATGATCACCTGTTGATCAGATCGAGGAAATGGAGTGTAAGATGTTGAAGGTAATAAGTTAATAGGTAGATACATAAGGTCTAGGTGCCAAATTTTTTTTTTTGGCTCATTTCCATCCACAAAGGTGCATGGGAAGTGCTGCCATCTGTCAATGTGATTAGAATTATTTTTTAATACTCCATCTGGCTTGTGCCAGCATCCTAGGATTTGCATCTAATAAGATTTTATGTTGATTTGAATGGTTTCATAATGAAATGCAAGGGGAAAGTGTGCATAGTCAGGTTCAGTTTTCTGAGGATGCTAAAACAAGATACTAAGTACCATTAATGGCTACCTTACTGAAGTGTGATGTAACCATGTAGCCCCAAACACAGTACTGCCGTGGCTAGCAGCAGGCTATCAGCACTGTATGAAGTTGGGAAGGCTTCAGGACTGAGGTTTATCAGGATTGTTCTGTTTGAAATTGTCTTGACCTGCATCTTGCTTTAGCTGTGACAGTAATTTCTCTAATTGGTCTACGGCTAATTTGGTTTACTTTTGTTTACCTCTGTGTGGTGCAACACTAAGAGAGAAGTAACATTTCACACAAATAAAAGGTAGCATATACGGCAAATCAGAATGTTACTTGGAGCTGTGGATCAGTGAAGAAAGAGCAAAGGTGTAAAAGGGTGATTAGCAAGCATGGAAAAATGACACCAAGTGGATTGTAAAGCGAGGAAGAATCAATATCAACATTGCATTCCTCCCAGTGAGGTGTGCCAAGTGCTGACACTCCTGCCACCGAAGCCACTGGCCATGAAGCCAAAGACCTTAGGAGCCAGGGCAGCTTGGAGAGGTTGAGCATAACACCAGGAAAAGGGCTAACAACTACATGTGTGTAAAATAATTTTAACTTCAGTCTTCTTCATCAATTAGATCTGAACTAATAATGGTTGGATATTAAGATTTCAGTTATACTGACAATAAATTCTTGGGGCTACTTATATATAAGATGTGCTGCTTCTTTGCCCATAAAGAAGGCTTTGAGCATAAGAATGTTTATTATGTTGAAATATTCAGATATGAGGCTATTTGTGTGCAAAATCAACATTGAAATAAATATTCAAAAATTGTCACAATCAAACAGAATATCAGACTAAGCAGAAGGAAGATACATTTTCAGTCTTTTTCAACTAATTCTATGTTGCACAATGTAAGAATAAGGATATATTTGGTTTTGTATTGTGTGCCTGTAGAAGTACATAACGATAAGTACAGTTCTAAAATGTCAGCACTGTGAAAAAGCATGTGAAATCTGAAAATTAGAAACTAATGAGGGTTAAAAATTTAATGAAATTAGATTATGCTACTTAAATAGATCGTAACTCCGTCAAACGTGGTTTGCTAAGTTCGGTATGTTTAGACTTGATTAATTGTTTAAATTAACTTACATGCAACAAAGTAGCCTTTAATAAAACACAGCGAACTCTGAACTGCTCTTGAGCTGCTTAAAGATTTACTTTACTTGGTTTAGCTTTGGGGATACTTTTCTAGTTGGCAAGTAGCTACAGCTGTTGTTTTCTTTTTCTTTTCCTACATATGGTACCACCATGGTTTTAAGACTCCAGTATAACCTAGTGGCCATAGGACCCAGGGAAGCAAGGGAAGGGTGCACATAACATCATAATAATTTGTGCATAATAATTTTAACTATCTTGTTATTATCGTTATTATTTGTTATTATTGAAACTGTTCCACATAGGTATATTCTTTCTCTAATAATAATTCTTCAGTTAGACTGTTAAGACTTCAATAATACTAATTCCTGTTTCCTCATTCAGCATAAACAAAATTCTGAACATAAAAGTAATAATATAGAATAATAAAACGTTTACACAGATTAATTTACTGCATGTACTTTGAAGGCAAAACATGATGGACGGAGATGTGTCCCACATACTTCTGTTACTTGGAGGATGAAATGTTATTTTGGATTTTATATTTGGCAAATAGTAAGGATTATACAAGATACAGTTAAGAAAGTCAAAAAACCATCAGAGTTTAACTTCGAACTAAAAGCAAAGACTCACTCTGAAATTAGGAATTTGTGTCTCAAACTTAGAAAAAAATGAAGGGACCCAGTTACTAAAGTCAACTGTACTTAAGAGCCCAGGTGGAGACCTATTTTCTGCCTTTTTTGTGTGTAAAAGACACACATATATCGATAGGGGGAGAAAATGCATAGAAGGCTACAGAAAGAAGAGTCTGTAAACCCCCTGAGAAATAAAAAATGGATCGTTAAAGTTTTCATTAACGAATATGTCACAAAAATAAAACCTTGATGAAAATTGTTTATGACACAAAGTTAAGAGGCAAGTAAATATAAAGGAGAATTGTCATATCCTGCAGAAACTATACGGTGATTCTGAGAACTACAGTAATAGAAATGGGATAGAATTTAGGTAAAGCATGAAAGTCTATGAAGACGGACTAATATTTTCCACAATTAACTGGAAATTTATCAGTTGACAATGACTTAGGAACAGAAAAGTCTGGCACAGTAGTAGTTTCCTGTGTTATTAAAATCTGACAATATGATGGGCTCATGAAAATGTAGGTGTGATACTGTTGGAATGGGAAATCTTGTGCTATTGGACAAAACGTTGTTTAGAGAGTTTTACCTACAATATCCTGTACAGTCTTGGTTGCTTGCATTAAAAAAAAAATGAACTGAGACTGAAAGACTTGCAAAATAAAGTTTTATCCATGTAATGAAGAGGCGTTGAGAGAAGACTTAAAAAATTTATCAGCACTAAACAAACCAAAGTCTTGAGGATGTAACTAGGAGAAGGAAAGAATCAAAGAGAGGAGAGGAAAAAGCATTTAAATAGAATTAATATATACTGGCCAGGAACAGAAAGTTTTTCCATGTTGGTTTGGTTTTTTAAGCATAAGGGAAGGGAGGTCCTGGACTAGATTCCTCTGAGGAGTAATTCCCTTGAAGATGAGGTTATTTTAACGTGGAACAAAATATTTTATTAGATTGTCTGATGCTTCTTCTTGAAATATATTGAACGACCTGCTGTGTTGTTTTCATGTGTAGTTTCTTACATCTTTCAGGTTTTTCTGTTTGCAGCATTAAAAGGAAACTTGGTCTGAAAGGAGAATTTGGGGTTTATTAGTAGTGTTAAATACATATTAGCATTATTAAAAAAAGATTTGTAGTTTATCTCCGTATTTTCCATGTTAATTGCGGGTTCCAGCCTGTAATCTTCGCACTGCAGTTGAACTCAGACTAGAATCAATTCCTTCTAAATATTTTATGTGTGAATTTTTCCTCCAGAAAGTGTTTGGAATATCTCTTAGTACTATTGCTCACCTCGCATGCACAATTAGTCAGCTCAGTACTTTCTTATTATAGTCAAGAAGAATAATGTGAAAGTTAATGGATGATTAAGAAATTTTCTAAATCCTAATGACCTTGATTTAATATGTCCTTGGAAGCTGCAATTTGCTTCAGCTTGCAAGTTGTACCTCCTCTGTCAACCGTATCTTCTGTCTCGTGCTTATGGGGTCCAGAAGACTGCTTCCTTCTTTTATTCTGTCAACAGACTTTGAGGGTTAATGTTAATAAAGTCCTCTTAGGACCCATGCACTTTTCACATGTATAAAAGAGATTCACTGCCAGATATCATATAAAGCTTGATACAGACTTCCTCTTTCTGCACCTTTCTAGCTCTAAAGTCAACATACGTATCACCTCAAAAGTAAGCTTGCTCATTTGAAATTCTTTGTCGTGGTTTCAAAGAGAAATGCTACTACCAGGGAGACTCATCTTACTCTATGTAGAAATGATCTCCCAGTCCTCTGTCGGAAAAGGCAGACACTGCTATGAATACTAAGACCTGTTAATGACCCCATTAAAATTGAGACAAGCTACCAGCAGTGTGAAAGTGTTATCAGTCAAGGCCTATGCAGAAAAAAAGACCTTGTTCTCAGAGCTGTTAAAATGTCACGGTCAGGACATCAACTTAGTAACCTCTTGAAATATTTTGCCTTCATTGCAATTAATAGATTTTTTTCAATTTCTGTAAAATAAATACCTGGTTTAGTTTGGTGGTGGTTGTTTTTGTTGTTATTATTATTCATTTCAAAAGGCTATTAATAATTGTTTTATACTGGAAATAAATATTTAATTTAGTTTTCATTCGTAAAAGGCAATATTATTTAACTTCACCTTCATTACTTTTCACCGGCACATTCTAAACATTTAAATTGAGCAGCTTTTTAAGAGGTGTTGCGAGTTTTCTCTCGGAAAGACTTTTTCTTTCTCACAGAATTTTCTTAAGTGGTTGTGCTCTTGAACAAATCCAAAGGCCACCTAAGGGCGGGCAAATTGAAGAGTCAGGGTATGAGTCAGATTTGTTTCCAGTGGCCAGCAAAGGAATCTGAAGGCACAAGATATGTACAAAGTTCAAGATTCCTTTCCTCTGGCATGCCAGAGGAGCTAAGGTCATTTAGTGTTGTCTATCTGTGCTGGTAACCCAGATGAACCTAAACCTCACCCTTCTCAAATCACTTGAAAACTCCTTTCCCAGAAGTATCTTAACTTAGAATTTGTACCTAAAACCTTCTGCTGCTTTATCAAGTAGGAATCAATATTGTTGTGTCTTCCAGGCTCAACATTAACTATAGGACAACATAAAAATTGGCTGTAGGAAGCCAAAATATTGTGTGACACGTGTTTCTGTCTTATCTTTAAGACTTGTATAATGCATGGGTGAATGATTTAAAGCATAGCTTGAGGGATGTGAATGCAAACCTACTTGATCCTCTCCATGTAGTTTCCCCTTGTTTTAAATTTCTTACAGCTTGATGGTAAGCAGGGATGGATAAACTAGCATGAATAAGAAGGAAACCAAGACTTTACTCAACATGGAGCAGCAAAAGTGCATTTCTGAGAGGAATAGTTATTTTAAGTATACCCAAGAGCTATTCGCCATCTATTTTTATAGAACTGTAAAATTCTGAGTCTAGAGAAGTTAATGGACGAAGTCTCAATCTCTTCCAAAGAACAAGAGTGCATCCAGTGGGTCATAGAATCTTCATCCAGATAGGCAAACCCATGCAAACTTATTTAAGTCTGTGCAGAGCAGTGAGTTAAGCAGTCTGACTCTCCATAGGCTTAGATCATAGGCACATACATTAGCAGAAATTGCAAGTAATAATTTTATCAATATAAGATAGGTATTTCAGTTAGGTACTTAAAGAATAATCTATGCTTTCTGACCACAGGTCACACGTACCCATTTCATTTTATCTGTATTAGGATACTACAAAGACCTCTCTAATCAGATTTCTAAGCTTAAGTACACTTAATTTGTCCAGGAAGTATAAGACCACGTGTTATATGACTAAAAAATCTAAAGGTTTCAAAGAACCTCATCCAGAATTCGGAAAGGCATTCAAAAATCTTTATGATCATAATGGAGATCTGTATTCATAAATAATATCATGGAAAGATATTGGATTTACATCAACTGGGTCAAGTGATAACAGAAACTTGGGTTTTCACTTCTGGGATTTTGGTATGACTGCTGCCTGGAAAAAATGTGAAATTAGTCATGGCAGATGGTCTCTGCCTATGTCCTGGTGGGTGGATTTCTCCCTCATATATTTTTCAGAAAAATAACTGTAGAAAAGAAAAAGGTCATAATAACCAACAGCTGTCAAGTAGGACCAAAATAGCGGCTACACTCCACTCTGGGGTGGCTGTGCATCAGAGGTGTCACACTGGTGAAGTTGTGTTGTATTTGTAAAGCACTGTGAGAGCCTGGAATGAAAGGCCTTAATAAATGTCAAATTTCTACACACTTGTCATAGTAGTAAAATATTCATTGTGGGCTGGCAGTTACCATTACATCTCATTCAGGTTACCTATTTCAAAAATACTACTTTTTTTATCAGGGAGGCTAAGTATAGCACTTGTGTTAAATATTTCTAGAAAGCAGAAATGGATTATGTGAAGAAATGGATCCATAGTAACAGCACAGGCTGGAAAAGAAAAATAAGTGATTTTTCAACAAAATGAGCACGATTCGTCTCTGAAAATCAGTATGCATTCATCATCGCAATTTAATTATAGATTTTTTTCTGAAAGGCCTTAGTAATACAAATGACTTCTGCTTTTGTGTTCAAAATGCATGATTGCTCATTTCAAAATCAAAATGTGTCAATAATAGACGAAATTTTTGGGTAATGTATTTAGCAAGACATAGTCGGACTCTGTATAGTGTGTTCCTGCGGTTCAGATGTATTTGTCACAAACATTTGTTTCCATTTTGGGCTAGAGAGAACATTCTAATTTGGATAAACTTCTACCACTGCAATTTAAACAAATCCCTAAAACAGATTACTTGTTTGGTATTTATGAATACAAGTCATGCAGTTTTTGTTGGAAAAACATCACTGGCCTTTAAATAAATACATAAACAGATGGAAAACGGCCATAGTGGTTTAAGAACTTGTCAAATGGCTGGTTCCGAAGTGTTTGCATGTGATTTGACATGTTAGTTGTCTTCCACCACTTCAGTATTTCCCCTGAATAAGCCGTGAGAAGACAGAATAATTTGTATCCTTTAATTTTGGACAAGATTCAACAACAAAAAAAAAAGATAATGCAATTTGCAGAGGAAAAGTGCAAAGCAAAAGGGACTTATCTACTGCACAGATAAGAGACAGAGAATGCAGCACAGGCAGAAAGAATGTGGGGTCCATCACAGCCAGGGAATGTTTTGGGACTTTTTTTTTTAATTTTTTTTTTTCAAGTTTGGCAGTGTTATGTTATTGCTACTTTTGCATGATAAATCTGGAAGGGAATTATGTTAAATGTGCCAGGGAAATTGTAATTGAACTTTGTAGTAGTGAGGTGAAGGAGTGAAACAAAAGGAATGGAAAAAGTTGAGTTATTATAGAAGTAAAATTGAAATGGAGGTGATGCAGAGATACGTATGTGACGATGAAGAGTGAACTGAGTTAGGTACTTCACTGCGGACTTTTCTGCCCAACACCAACCTGTACTTCAGTGGAGATGACTGCATAGCCCAAAAGAGAAAGACCTGAGTCTGCCAAATTTGAGCTCTTCTATACTGGTCAATGACCTGTTGTCGTGGAAGGAGTCAGAGTTACTTAAGCACTTCACTTGCAAGGGAGAAGCAGAAATATATTTTATTGATACAAAACAGTTAACAAAGTTCAACGGTTAATGAGACAGTGATTTAACATGATTTGATGGGAAGGTACACTTGATTATGTAGTGCATACAGGACAGGGTGACATAAAACTGTCAGGGAGACCCTCCTGTTGAGTCACGAGGTTCAGAAAGGACCCCTTGCTCTCTAAACTCCTTCTCAGAGAGGAGTCTAGGTGCAGCTGGATCCAGTCCTGGTCCCAGACTTGGACAACAGTTTATGTCTGTAAGCATTATGTATGTGCAATCTTTTATACCACTTAGCTAAGATTTCTCTGTTTAGCATGCTGTTAATCACTTACTGAGAATCTTTGCAGCAAGGAATCTCTCAATCTCGAGGAGTAACCTTGAGAGGCATCCATACCTAAGTGGAGATCCTGGCATGCAGCCCACTGCTGTGCAGGAGAGAGTTCAAGGGGCTCTGGGCTGTCCACTATTTAGAGTAAGATGATTGACTTAGAGTCATATTTGCATACTAGCCGCATCTCGTTTGGCACATGCTCAGCAAGCCCTCAGCTGTTGAGCAAGATGCACAAGACAGCCCTTGGCTATCGTGTTGTTAACTGTCTCCCCCAAATCTACCTTGAGCCAGATGCAGCCGTCATGACCAGGTGCATCCATTACAGCCACCATTGGTGGTTATTGCTTGAACAGGGTTGCGGGAGATAAAGGTCACTTTGCGTGGTCAGAGGAGAGCACACAGTCACACCTGTGTGTAATGCAGTTATATTAATTCTCTTCAGGTAAGTTAATGGCCATTCAGAATGAGCCAAAAAATATGATACTGGGGTTTTTGATTAAAAAAATATGTTTGAGAGACAGCGCTTTCACTTCATACTGTTTTATTAGCTTGTTTTTCCTAAGGATATATTAAATCTTAATTTCTTCCCCTTTACCTCCTCCTTATACACACATGCTATGAAATAACATTGTTTACAGTCTCTTGGTCCATTGATTGTGGGTACATGAGTATCTCTTATATGTTATCTATTAATTTTTGCATATTATGTAATCTGGGCATATAATTTAACTCCTCAAGGTTCCAGATTAGAATTACTTTTTTTTTTTTTTTTTTTTTTTTGCATTTTGTTTCAGAAGAACTTCTAGACAGGACAAAAAAAAAGTCCTTCTACAATATAATGCCAGAATATTAAGTGTGAAATACAGACATTTCTGCCTGGTAGTGAAACAACCTGAGGTGGCATCCTGGATTCACTGACAACTACCCTTTAAAGAAAAATGTAAAACAAATTAAAGGAATCTTGAAGTCAGCAACAAGAATCCTATCTTAAAGCAGCTTTCCAGTACTTAAAGGGGGCTATAGGAGAGATGGGGAGGGACTCTGTATCAGGGAGTGTAGTGATAGATAGAATGGGGGGTAATGGCTTTAAGTTGAAAGAGAATAGATTTAGATTAGATATTAGGAAGAAATTTTTCACTATGAGGGTGGTGAGGCACTGGAACAGGTTGCCCAGAGAAGCTGTGGATGCCCCATCCCTGGAGGGGTTCAAGGCCAGGCTGGATGAGGCTTTGGGCAACCTGGGCTAGTGGACCATGGCAGGGGGGTTGGGACTTGATGATCTTTCAGGTCCCTTCCAACCCAAACCATTCTATGATTATAGTTTATTCTAGGTCCCAACCCAAGAGCCTTTAGAAAGCGTGACTGCTCAGTCTTCTATGACAGCTGCAAATGCTGTTCATGTTCTTTTAAAGTACTGGAAAAAATATTTTTAGTAGGTTCTGGTGAGTCTGAGCAAAGATAAATCAGGCTTTTCCTACATATACCTTGGTTTTTCCTCCCCCACTAGTTCTATTATCTTATCTAGCAAAAAAGTTGTGGGAACTTATAACAATAATGCTTTAAACAGTCCTAAAAGATGTAAAGTATGGAACCTCTCTGAAGACTGATATAATATCCAAGATAAATGTTTCTATTTCATTTAGTGAATATTAAGTAAGCTGCTTTTCACGGTACTTCCATCAGTTTATTTCATTAACTGAATATTTTAATAATATTTTCATTAAATATTTATATTAAAAATCACACATTGAAAATGAAATACATATCCCTTGATAGTCAAGATGGTTTCCAGGCTCATATCAGTGTTTTCTACTAATAATAGAGCTCATTTGCTCATTAGAACTTCTACTGTGTGTAGAGATCTTAAATCTGACCTTACGTTCAGTTTTATTCAGGGTGCCTTTTCCTTTTTATGTGATTTTTTTTTTCCTTAATGAATATTTAGACACTGCATTGGCTACAGAATATCAAATGTGATTAAACTTCTCTTTTTTTTAAACATAGTCTAATGTGCTTCGGGTAAGACAGCACAAATGTGTCAAAAAGATAAGTACCTACAACTCAGATAATAATTTTATAAAGATGATAAAATTTATCTAGTTACTGGGAAAATTTGGGAGAAGAAAACAGCTTTAGCTATATTATAGTTTTTAAAACTTTTCTGTTTTATGAATACAAGTTAAAAGATAGTTCTTGGTAGTTTATTGAAGTACAACAGATCAGGTTAAACGATATTAAATGAACAGCTTGAATAATTTGGTACTCAGCAGCTCGTGAGAATTGACCAATTATTTATACATTTACCACTCAAAATATATGAAATATTTTTTCATTATCAAATTTGTCAGTATATGACAACCATTTCTTCCAGTTTAAGTTGAGGATTTTTTTGTTATCATTGGCAGTCATTTGGGTTTTGGGATGGATTTGGTGCTTTTTTAAAATTAATTTTTGTGCATATACCATATAGATATATGTGTGTATATAGGTATAAATAAGAGACATATATAGGCATCTGCATGTACATTTAATCCTTTGATCTGTGACTGGCAACCTAAATATCATACAATACATGATAGATTCTCCTCTCTTGATCCTGATTCTTTAATACAATATGCCTAATGACTCCAAAGGCACCTTTATCTTCACTGTGATTCAAAGACCTCAATTTATTCGATTTTATTATTAACTTGCTATACCTGTTGTGTGAATGTTTACATTCTTTCACAGCATGTACCAATGTATTTTGAACATTTTACTTATCTGATGATTTAAAGACACATTTTTGCATTGTTCAAAAAATATTTTACAAGATCTAAACAGAAATCTTGTCTTGCATTGCTTGACTCAATAAGGGACTGGAGCCACTCATTAGTTTCAACCTGGATTCTGGGAAATTTTGGCACACATAGGTATGTGTCTATCAGCTGTTCAATTTTAGTTTGGCTGTCAGTTCCTTAGGGCAAGAACAGTCTTCTGTTTCCAAAGTAGCAAACGCACTGTTGATAATCCACAGAAGTCATCCACACACTATTGACCTCCTGTCCACATATATTTTAAAATTAATTTTAGAGGCTATTTGACTCCTCTACATAGGGACCGGTCACAAAGATGTTGATTTTTTTGGGCTTTCCCTTGCAAATTGTAAGTTTAATTTAAGATTTCTACTACTTCTTTAACATCTTATAGTTTTCCATACCATTAGACTTATTTTAAGCATTTATTTTTTTTTTTTGGAGAACAAAGCTCTCAGGCTTTTTCTCGCAATATTACAATGTTCATTAAGGAATGAAAGCAACATTCAGTCTTTATAATTCCCAGATCACTTTGGCTTTTCACATGGCAGAGTATATTGGCCAGAAATACCAGTTAACATCCTACACTAATATTTTTATCTTCTTTCCTGCAGTCTTTTTAACTTTATAAATTATCCTGGCAGAATACTAAAACTTTTTGTGTTACAAGTATCATTCTGTTGAAAGAATATTTAATTAATCTTTTTCTAACCTAGTGAAGGCTTACACAGGTGCACAGTCATAAACTCACATCCTGTTGCAAGATATTTCTTTTTGGTGCTTCCTGAATGAAATTTTTTATGACATGAAGACCTTTAAGATATCCTTAGCTAGTTTACTACAAATGCTATTTTCTCCTTGGTTTATTGCAGATCAAGACATTTCTCATCATCTTTGTCCCAAGAAAGTTACGTGAAAGTATACACAGTCATTCTGGTACGGCTGATTTCTTCAGCTTTTTACACTGACTCAATAATAGCTTTTTCCAAATTTCCCTGGGTAACAACTGCAAAATTTTCACATAATAATCACAGCCTGTTTTTTTTTCACTTGTCCCTATTTTACTCTTATGTGGACAAGTCATATGGTTTGCAAGCTTGACTAACTGGGCTTTTACCAATTGCTGTCAAGAATCTCATTGCTCATGAGGTCTTTGATCCAACAAAACACTCAAGTGCAAGCTCGTTATTAACTAGGATTATGGATTTATTTATGGCATCCACTCCAGCACTTAACTGCTCCTTTTTCTGAAATTCTGGTTTGTATCCATGTCTTTTAAAACCCAAAGGAAAAACTCAGATTTCATAACATGTCCTGCTGTTAGTCTCAGCCTGGTAAGGAGACCTTACAAGCATTCAGTTGATACACAACTTCTCCACAGGCCTGAATGAGGCTCCTGTCCTTCTGTCCTCGGAAAGCAACACTTTTACTGATACAGCATCTGGCTGAGTCCAGGAAGAAAAAATTTATGAGCAATAGCTTTTGTTTAAGTATTCCAACAAGGACAAGAAAAAAAAAAGAGAAGAAGAAAGAGAAGAGAAGAGAAGAGAAGAGAAGAGAAGAGAAGAGAAGAGAAGAGAAGAGAAGAGAAGAGAAGAGAAGAGAAGAGAAGAGAAGAGAAGAGAAGAGAAGAGAAGAGAAGAGCAGTATGAAATCATTAAAAAACAAACAAACAAACAAACAAAAAACACCCAAAGAAAATCAAAAGCCACCAAAGCATGTAACTCTGACTAATTTATAAGGGAAAACATATTATGAACTTTATTGATGTTGTTCTTTAGTTATTACTCGAATACCTTTAATTTCAAATGGAGACGTTTTAGTGGCTACCGGAGAGAGACTTGTGGACACTTCAAATGGAATCAGACGTCCTTCTTCCCTCCAATGTGCCTGTGAGGCCTTTGAAGACATTCCTTTGATCAACAAAGCTTTTTAGGAAGCATAATTTTGCCTTGTGTGTTTGAAAAGGGCTTACGCCCTGGTTGAAAGTTGCTACGGACTGTAGTGTAAATGGTGCTGGTCGCTGAACCCCAGCTGTTTACATTTTCTTACATTTTGTAGGATATTTGTTTCTTTCTTCAGATTTCTTTCTGCTTATTCTGACCAGCTAAATCAACACACAAATGTCAGCCTCGTGTACTCCAGATGGCTCAGTCCCATCAGTGTTCAATGCTAAACAAACAAACAAAAAAATCCTGTCTTCAAGAAGCTACCAGTTTAATTCTGAGCAAAACCTGTTCTCATTAATTCAAAGCCACATATACCTCCTATTCTGGCTGCTATAGCAGATGAACAACAAAACACACTTTTTTTCCCCCAACCTAGGCGTGTTTTTCTTTTCTTTTCTCTTATTTGCAAGAAGTAGAAAAAAATATAGTATGAGAAATTAAACTTTTTTCCATATTGTTACATTTTACTGGCATTTGAAAATTCAAAATGTTTAGCTGATCTTTTCCATGTGACAGCTTCTATTTGATGCTCCCAAGTCCATTGCCAGCTCCATTATCTTTGTGCTGTACACCCTTTAGTAGCCAGAAGGAAGAATTTATTATGGTGTTCTATGATTCAAACAGATAAAAATATAAATTATCACAACTGTGAGAACAACTTCAGATACCTGCCTTCTTCTGCTTGGTAAACTGCATACGCAATTGCTCTCGTGATTTCAGTTTTACACACCAACAAGACACATAAGTACTCAAATAACCAGGTAATTTCCCTCAAAGAATGCAGAAATAAAACTGTACCCCAAACTATCTGTTCCCACTTTTTTTTTTTTCAGGCAAAAAACAAATAGAGAGAAGAAAGTTTTAGAAAATTTGTCTCATGCCACATGTGCATGAATATTCAGAACCAGGGACGGGACAATGCATCGTTTATTCTTTGTCTATGATTACGGTTAATAAGCAGGTACTTCATCTTTAGCATGAATATTCTGGTGACAGCTATCTTTTGAACTTGAAAATAAATGCACATTTTAAAAAATCATGTTTCGTTTGTGAGCAGTTTGCTGTCAGAAGAAAATGTTTCGTTGGTTAAATTGCCTGAAATAAAGAGCTCAAGTACCTGAATTGTTAGCATCTCCAATCTTTTCAGTCTGTTTCAATTTATTTTTCTTTTACTTTTATTTACTTCTTTTTACTTTTTTGCTTTCATTTAAGACAGACATTGTACAGTGGAAGGTTCCACCAGTGGAATGCAAAGAGGAATACATATCGCAAACATGCATTGAAATAAATTTGTCAATAAGACAGCAATATTTTGAATATCAGGAGCAAGAATTTCAAGGGTGATTACGAGTGTATATGCTTTGGTCTTTAACTCTTGTTTTTGCTCCTTTGGCACAAAATGGAACTTTCAAGTAAGGATAAGTTGTGTGCATTACATGCAAAAAACCTGTGTGTTGTATGTTCAAAAAGCAAAGATGTAACACAATCATTAAAGTTATCTCAGGGGAACTGAACTATCAAGAATATGAAGGAGAAAAAGTGGAAACTTCAGGACATTGTAGCTTTTAAAAGATATATTTTTTTTTAGAAATGTAGCCTGATGTCTTCAGTGTTTTTGTTTTCCCTTGAAGACAGTGTAACATATGAGTCTAGACCCAACCTCGCTGCAATACATTTCAGTATGGCTGTACATAGGATACATTTGTTTTGCTGTCTGTTTCTACTCCCACCCAATAATGCAGCACATAAAACAACAAAGCTTTATTTCTCAAACAGAAAAAAATAATATCTCTTTTATCATTTCTCTCTGAAGTGTACACACATAACAGCAATCTCAGTAGGACGGGAAAACATTGGGAAATACAATAAAGAAAAACAAAATCAGCAGTCTGCAATAGCTTATGTGACTAGATCAAATTGGTTTGCTTTTGGCTGTTTTTTGTTTTTGTTTGCAATCGTTGCTTTTCAACAAACTCTGTGTACCGATGTTTGTATAAGGCTATTTCTTTGTAGATTTCAAACACTGTTATACCTGGATGACTTGCTGCAAAACACACCAAAGTGATTGTTTGTACTGCCAGAATAACACTTCTTTCTCATTCCTTGTACAAATCCTTTTCATCATAATGATATGACAGTGCTGACCAGAGTTCTCTCCTGGTATCTTTCGAATATGAAACACCTCTGAACAAACCATGTACATGTATGGTGCATAATTTTCTAGCAGGACTGTATCCCAGGAGAAAAACTTCTTGCAGAGGTTGTTGTAACTGAATTGGATCCTGCCTGAGAGGATTTTTATTTCATAGCTAAGTGTAGTATGGAGTCATTTCTTTCTAAGATATGTTCTTGGAAAGATTGTGTGTCTCTCCACAGCCAACTTTTTTGCCCTGCAGACCACAGAGGGAGGCTGCCTCGGCACTCACGAGGCGGGTGAAGGCTGAAAGCCCTGCAAAGGTGTCTGACAGCCTCCCATGGACAAGTTCTGCAGGGCAGCGCTCCGGGACCACATCAGGGTCAAGTTTATGATAATCTGTTTGCCAGACACTCAAAGCGACATACAAATCTCTCATCCTGTTGAGAAGACCTTGCAAGCTTCTCAACATACCCTCTCAACCAGGTTTTCTACAAACACTCCTTTTTGTCATTTTGGGGCAGGTCATCTGAGAAGGTTACAGCAACTCTTGGTAGAAAATTAACCGTGCTTCTAATCTTTGTTTGATAAAACAAAAGCAAAAGCAAGCGAAGATTTATTCAAACTTGAAAATTTAGAACCTCAACGCCCAGACGAAGGGAAATCTGCAGTTATAGGAGCACTAATCATAAAGTGTGTTTTATTTACTTTGAAGGTGCTGGATCACATTTGAAAACTAGAATACCAGTTCTAAGTATTAAAATTTGTCTGTACTCAAAGAATTTTCTTAGATGTTTTTCCGCACTGCTTCTGGATGCCAAAGGCAAACCCACATGCACAGTTCTTGCCAGGCTGCTATCAGTACCCAGTTAAGCTATTTTTCAGTATGTTGAGGTGTGTCTCCATTATTATAATTGCATCATTTTTATAACTGTGTTGTAAGAATATATGTATTTTTTCCTGCTTTCCCTGCCACATATGAATTTATACATGTGGATACATGTGTCTATATATTTGGATGTTTAACATACGTATATATTCATATGTACACTTTTTTCCACCTGTGTATTTATAGCCTAATTCTACCATCCACTGAAGTTTTGACAGGGTTTTCAAATGAATCAGAACATCTTTCTTCTTTTCAGCTTCTGGTACTCCTTTTGTGCAATTCTTGCTTTTTTATAGTCCCATAATGTCTGGACACCATCTGCTTTCTGCCTGAAGTTTACTTAATCTTTGTTTGTCTGCAGTTCTCCTGAACTATGTCTCAATATATTCTTTTGTTCATGTCCTACATTTCCTTAGCTGTGTTTTTTTTCGTCCTTGCCTTTCTCTATTTTTATCTTCTGTCTTTAATCCCATTTCAAGGTTTCCTTCGGAGATTTTCAAAATGTTACACTGATTTACCAGAAAATCCCTGCAGGATTTCATTTTCTCACATCATCTTGGGAAACTGTTCGTGATGAATTCACGTCACTTGAGAATTTCTGGCTAAATAGACAAGATGTTGAAGGATTGAATGTGGAAAAATGGAAGGTAATAGCTAATTTTAACCCAGTTCTGTGAGACACTGTCTAACGTAATGGATAAGGGAAGAACCTCTGGCATGAAATCCCCAACTTCTTTCAGGTAAATGGGAAAATTCTGGCTGCAGTCAGAGCATGTATGTAAACGACTAAAACTGACATGAAGAGATCTTCTGTTTTTATTTGGGGTGTTCTTTTGGAAGCTTCATCTTCCTATGTTATTTCCCACAGAAAATTCGAAAGGCTGACATTGTAACAGCTGACCTCACTGACAGACTGGTCGTGCATCATCAATACAAGGAACATCACGTCGAATTACACGCAGACACTGACCAGGTGAAATTTTTTCACTCCCGCAATGACAACCTGTTGTGTGTCTTAAGAGATCAAAGTTTTCCTCCCAGAGTGTTCTAGTTCATGGTGTATCAGAAGGTTGTTCCTCAGAAAATATCTATATGTATGAGAATATATATCTGTATGTATTAAGAAATTGAGAATCTACTTTTCTATTGGAGCAACCGCATGATTGGATTTAAAAATACTGCTGAAAATAGAAGGAAATAGTCTGACAGACAAGACAGGTAATGCAGAGATCAACAGGGCACATTTTTGCACATTACCGTGAAAAAAAAAAGTCATTTTCTTTATTCACCCTCCCAAAAAATATATGTTTGCATATCTGCAAATGTTTGAAATCTTAAATCAATTATTTCGTTATGTCAAAGGAGTCTCAAGAATTCTGGTGAGAAAAATTTTCTCACCTAGAAGTAAAACCTGCAAACACTTAGAATATGATAATCAAGTCGACTACTGAGAGTGTTGTCTCCTCAGCTGCTAAAGGTAATGGGAAATCAAAGACTCTTGTTAATCAGAAACAATACTTGCATGTCAAATGTGAACAGCTTATATGTTGCATAAAGATAACCTGGCAACCAGGAAAAAAGATGATACTGCTGTCAAATTACAGAGAATAACCTGTCTCGGATCATTTCATAAATCAAAATTCTTATAAAACTGGATAAGAGTGCGAGTATACCTATAGTTGAGAGTGCAAGACCTTAACAAGAAGTAGCCAAAAAGTTAATACGTTTTCTTTGCTCAATTTGTTCTAGGAAGGAAGGCAATTCTGAGTTACATCTCTCTTCATATCTCTTCGTCTGCTCTGTAACAGTCAGGAAAGGCGTACTGCTTTATGGTCCTGACCCTGCACTGTTCTTTGTCTTCCAAATTTGGTGATGCTGTGGAGCCATGGGACTGAATCCTACAGGTGGAAGAAAGAATGACTGTAAAGCTCACTCGCTTGAGCAACTCTCACAGCTTTCTTCTTTCAGCATGTAATTCAAGTGTTTCCCTTGATCTCCTGAAATGCTGAGCTAGTGTCTAGTTTGGTATCTGAGAAGGACTTTTGTTCTGCAGCAATATTAGCAAACTGCTTGAAGGGATATAAATTTCTACACAACATGGGAGCATTTTAAATTACACTTTGCAGAGTCTGACTTTTTTACTGAGATCATGATGAACCAGCACATCCTGATGCAAAACACAAATCAGTCTCCTTTTTTTTACATGTAGGTATTAAAAAAAAAAAAAAAAGATTCTTCTTCAGTTAGTTGTCATCATGTCTGAGTGGCAGACTTATGGAAACCACCTTTTGCTGGATCTGTGCCAGTTCATTTGGAAATCTGGGATGATGCGGCTGTGGATCCACTGATCCCAGTGTATAAAAAATTACACTGCCTGTCTCACTGCTCTGCAGTGAAAAAACTTCTAGAACAAAGAGATCTCTGCGGCACAGATATCAGCTTGGTCCTCTTCTGTCTTACACCAATTTGTCTGGCCTACCTTATAAACCTGGAAACTTTGGGTGATTGATTGACCTTAATACACTTAGTGCCTGGTTAAAAACTTAGACTCCTTTTCCCAGCATCATAGAATGAAACATGGCACTAAAATGAAATACCTAGAAGCTGGGTCAAGATCAGACAGCTTCAGGCATCTTCCCCCTACCGTGGAAGAAACGTTACAGCTGAAGGCAGTTTATTTGCTGTTCTCATGGCAAACAACCTCCCAGTTTTATTTAACTCTGTTATGCTGGAGTACTTTGTTGTGCATCTTTATATGACAATAAAGTTATTCAATTAATGGAGTATTTAAACACTTCCCCAGCCCTGCACAAGGGAACCTTGGCACTTCTTTACGTAAAGAGTGCTGAGCCTGCCAGGAACTGGTATTCTAATCTCACAGGGGAAAAACATGTTATAAATTTTTCTAGTTTCAAGGGAATGAATAACTGCTTTCAGAAAAAAAAAAAAAAAAAAAAAAAATGCTAAGTAAAGTAGAAAACCTACAGGGAATGTGCAAGATGTCCCTCTAATCTTGTTGAGATAACAGATGCACTGTGATATATCAAACACAGTGGGAAGATGGGTATTCAGAACGCGTACTGTTTGGAAGAGATTAATTTGAAGGCAAAGATGACAATGTAGCCTTAGGAGAACCCCATGATTAAATAGAAAGGACCTTTAAATTGCTAACATTGGGAAAACATTTCTGTGACTTGCTCTATGCTTCTTTTCTAAAATGATCAAAAAGACTAAATCCTGCAAGTTTGTCCAACTCTGGCTGAAGCCAACAGGAATATTTCATGTCTATAAAAAAGTAAAATTCTGTCCACTGGAAAAAATTAACCCATGTTTAGTAGCATACGGAGATTTGGTTTGAACTGTAGCACTTCCAGGTAAACACTAGTAGATCTTTGTGTAATGAGTGGTCAATAAGCATCATTGATTCAGCTCCCATGATATGATGCTGATGAATACCTTTTTTCTGACATCTAAGAACTGACAAGTAAAGTGACAAGTTATGTGCATGTACTCGTCATTTTTATTATCTTTTTTAGTTTAGGACTAACCGTATAGTTAAAATTTACACGAAAACTTCTGGGTTTTTATTTTATTAAACTTATGAAATTAACTTTGGTTCTGAAACTTCCTAAACTTTTCTTCAGTCTAGGGTTCATTTTTTTTCAAAAAAAAAATCTCAGAAAACTCATTTTTTCTGAGTAATAGAAGAATAAAATGCATAATGAATAGCATTTTGAAATATTAATGATCACTAATAACTGAAAACCAACTTAGGTGAAAAAGGGATTTTGCATACAAAAAGTTAATACTGCTACTGTAGTGACCTGAGATAGGTTATAGATTTGTTCTCATATAGGTAAAATGTGAGGATTTGAGGAAAAATTGAATCTTTTTTTAAAGCTATTAAAAGGAGTGTTAAGAGGATGCTTTGAAACAGATAGCTTCTAGAGGCTATAGGCTCAGCAAGAATAACAGCAGACAAAGGGGTGAAAATTGGAATGCTCTTGCCACTTCTTTTGACTTTAAGCCAAGTAGACTGAAAACACCATCATTCTGACGACAGATCTGAGTATGTTCATTGTGAGTACTTTGCTTGCTTGCATACGGTGTGGATGCAAGTCAGCATTAAGGCTCCAGCCTGAGATGACATTAAGACCTGGGTGTGGGGAACTCTCATCCAGGACAAAACCTGCCCTTTTCAGGTCAGGGGTACACCATTGCTGGCACAGCCGTCTTGTCACACAGTTACTCCTTCTGTCCCACTAATTGTATTGCTAAGGTAATTTGCATTGTAGGTAACTGAATTTCCTCTGACTGCCTAATGATGTGGACTGCTGCTACATCCATCCTCCAGCAGGAAATGTAGGGCTGGGGACCAGGGTTAAGAAACAGTCTGGATGTGATCCAGCTCCAGTGCCTTACTGCTTAACACCTGTGTAGTCAGAGATTAAATATTCTGAGGTGTACAGTTTCTTGGGAGTAAGCTACAGCTACCTGTAGGTCATCTTAGACATGGGAAAGCACTTAGAAATGGCAATGCTACAGAACATCGCAGAATACTACTTAAGGGATTTTTTTTTTTGCTGTACATATTTTATGTATACCTCCTAGCCGAGAACAAGTCAATCATTACTTTTAACAAAAGAACAGGTTTTTTCCCATCAGCAGCAAAGAGCAAAAGCCTTTAAAAATGCCTAGCAGATGATAGCTAGTATATTCAAACAGGTGAGAGCCTGCTTGCAGATATAAGCCACAGTCATAAGTTACAGAAATTTTTAGTTCTATAAAGTAGCATAAAACCAATTTTTACATTATCCTTCATATTGATTTTTCCTCAACTAGATGCATTCCAAGATTTTGGCTTACACAAGGAAGCGAAAAAAGAAACTGAGGATAAGAGCAAACAAATACATTATGCATGACTTAATTGAAAGGTCACAAAATTATTCTGAGCTCTCTTGTCTACAGAAAACTTACATTCAGTAATGTTTATACTTTGACTTTCGACATCTGAGAAATTTCCTGGCAGACAGTTTTGCTTGCATAGAGATGGGACTATTGTCACAGGAATCAGAATAGAAGGTTAGAATTAGTTTTCTGCATAAACTCTCTTCACAAATAAGAGGTTTGGGGTTTATTTTAAGTCTGTAGCAACAGAGAGGTTAGTGATTCAAATGCCAAAAAAAGAGAAAACCTCAAGAGAAGACCTAAGATTTATTTATTTCAACATTTTAATTAATTCTCCTCAGAAAGAACAAGTCACAAAGCAAAACAAGTGAGAACTCTGGCTTATTTTGCAAGAATAAAATCTCCTTCTATAAAACCAAGAATTTGTTCATAAAACCAATAATTTGTTCATCGTATTCAAATCTTGCCTATAACAATGACCTGAATCTGAGACGACTTTCTTCTACTTCATTAAGTGGAATATTAAACGCACTGACTGTGTCCCTGTCTATTAAGACAAAAACAAACCTTATGATGTTTGGAACAAAATTCAGACCACTGAGGGGTTTCCATCCCAGCAGATGACTTTTCAGGTGGCATGGTTGTAGATTAGGAGTAGAGTATACAACAGGCATTTATCATGCTTGACCTACAGGGGTGGCAAATGTTTCTCCTCTATCTCTCATTTTCTATAAATCTCAATTTCATTTCTTAAGAAGGGAATGTCAATAAACAAAATTATATTAAGAGTGTTTTGTTTTGTTTTAATTCCACCAACTTCTTAAAAAACCTTTTCCTGGTTAGCTCTAAGGTAAGATGACTTAATAGCAGGGAACCAAGCTGAGATTTTCTGACTCCCAGTGATTAGTTTCTGCAGCTAAACAACATCTTTAAAGGTCTCATTGGTTTTATAGCTTGAGAACATGTTTCTGTTTTCAAAACAGTCTTGCTTGTAAAAAAGAAGTCAAATATTTCCTCTTTAGCCCTAATAAAAATGGCATTAACTAGTGAAATACACTGAAACATGTCCAGTCTCTGAATCCAAAATATAACTCACAGTAAATTGCTGCAGTTACTATACATATAGATTACTTTAAGATATCCCCATAAACCCATTCACAGCTCACTAATGTTCTATTATGATATGCCCTACAAGGGAAAACTCTTCAATACATTGCTCAAATGCAAACAGATTCAATACATTTTCCTTTTAAATATTTGAAACCATATTTGCGTCGCTTTTGCAGGAAATACTCTGTCTCCATTTGTTCTTGATGCCTTTTGCGACTCTATTCTGTATGCACGTATTTCTCCAATGTTAAGAAATGGAGTTAAATTCACAGTAAACCTTTCAATAATCCTCACTGATATAATTCCATGTAGTCTATGATGTCATGACGTTGATCAAAACTGTTTTAAGAACCAGCTGAGATCGTGACCTGTGGGTCTTTCGACACTGACATCCTTTTGAACACAGATCTCACAGTGTCTTTGTGGAGACAGTAGGATGCATTGATAGAGGTCTCTGGGAGGTGCAGAGTCTGTGTGTTTGAAATAGGGGTGGGCTGGTGACAGAAGGATGAGAAAATAGATTCCAGCAAATCCTTGCTTTAAAAATTTGCCAGGAGCAGCTTTTGAAATTGGGAGAAAAAAATGAAAGTGCATTCTAGGAAACTCTCCGTTTTGCAGAAGAGTTTTTATTTTGTTCATAAAGAATTGGAGTGACCTGGGGAAAGATATTCTATATCTTCTTCTCTTCCAGTGATGATCAACAAGACTTCCCATTCTATCTGTTCGTCAGTGTCTTTTCTCATAAAATATTTTAAGGCTTTCCAAAACAAGACAGTGAGGAAAAAAACCCCACAGTTCTCTGTGGGTAAAATTCAGAAATGATAGGGTAGACAAATTAATATATCAGCAATTCACAAAGTTTCTTTTAGTTTTAGATGCAGGGAAGAAATAAGAGGAAAGTTAAAAAAATGTCTTTTATTATTGCATAGGTGAAAATACAGTCAAGCTTTAGGTACACAGTCCCTAAAGTGGACAATTATCGATTGTTCCTACATTATCTTTAATGGCATAAGCAGAAGTGTGTTCGTTGAAATACTCTACTATTTGCATGTTAAAATGACAGCTGGAAAAAATAAGCTGTTCACTATACTTGAATAATTTCTTCCTAAAATGGGAAATGTGGTCTTTGAATGGCAGTCTGATTTCTAAAGAGCATGCAATTATTTTAGATAATAAGAGTCCATAGAGAGGGTGTAGTAGCACAGTCTAACCAAACAGGACAATGTGCTGTTGATTTTTGACCTTCTAATGTTCCAGACTGTCAGAAATTTTCAAAGTGACCTTTTATACTGCAATATATTTGCCATTTTGTGTCAGCCTCTGATTTTCCCAGCTATGCAAGTCGGCGCAACTGCTGCTAATGTGAGCTTTTCACCTGAGCAAATGATTTATGTACATGCCTACACACACACGTACACACGGAGTAGCAACGCTTTGCCACTGTTCAGGGAATGAGAGCTGTGCCGTGCTACAGATTACACCTCTCTGCTCCTCTTCCTCATTCAAACACTATTTTTGTTTAATAAAAAGCTTTAGATGTTTGAAAAATAATTTGTGAGGAACTGAAGAATGTTTTTCAGAAAAAAAAAGAGAAACCATACCTCAAAGTTCAGAAAAAATAACAAAAAAATATTTCCTGACTATAAGTTTTAATGTACTTAGAAGAAAGACATTTCCCTTACAAAGTGAATAAATTCTAGTGGTAAATATACAGTAGTCTCTAAAAATTTGTACTATTTATCTTGATGGCTTCACTATATTTAAAAAATTCATCCTTTCAACTTCTGGCCTCTAGAGACTTTTCAGTCATTAATGAATTGCTTTCGGAGGCCTATCACATTAATTTTCTGAGGCAAAAGAGGCTGGAGGGGTATGGGATAAAGACTTTAAATCTCTGGCAGTTTTGCAGAGGCAATATAAAATTGAATGGTGGGACTCTGGCCATCCCTGTCCCCTCTGAGAGAGGCCAGCTTTTCCCATCCACTTCTGGGACAGATATTTAACCCATTTGTGAGCCAAACTGAAAGGAACTGGCGTGCAGGAGGATCAGAAGTCCCTGCAACCTCTGCAAGAGGGGCAGGCAGACAGCAGGGGTCAGTAACTTGGATTTTAATCTCCCTCCAGAAAACTGTCAGGTTATTCAGCTGCAGAGCCAACTAGAATCACTAGAATCCTGAAAAAGTGGTCAACAAACATCCAGTCACCCTCCCCCTCCTCCCAGGGATGGTGAGAGAGTTAAAGGGGTAAAGGGAAAAGAGACTCGTGGGTTGAGATAAGAATAATTTAATAACTAAACTACAACAATACTGAAAATAATAACAGCAATAATAATAGCGATATATACAAATACAAATGAGCAATACACAGTGATACTATTCACCACCCAATGACCAACATTTATTTCGTTATTCTCTCCAGTTTTGTTAAACACTTTCTGTCTTGAAAAAATTTGCAGACACTCAGGTACCTATATCACTGGCAATTTGAATACAAACGAGACCTTTCATTACAGAGTCTGAAATTAATCTATGCCTCATGAATTCAAGTTGGTCTTGAATTCATTTTGATCGGTATATAGAAATAAAATCTATTAGCCTTGTGATGTTTTGGCTGGATTGATCCTGAAATGTTTTTCTTAAACTTATGTACATTTTTTTTAAAAGGATGCTTGGATATATTTGCTTTGCTTAAATGATTAGACCCAAAAGTCAGAACAAAATCGACCTGCTAAACTGCTTTAGCTTCATCACACGCAGAATAAACAAAGCCCAGATCACTTATTTGTGCACTCGAGGCAACTGTATACAGAGTCTGTGTCCTCCTGTGGTGTGTACAACATTAGGCTGAAGAGGTCAGACAGCAAAGAATTATTTGTTTCTGGGATAAAATGTGATGATCCAAGTGCCTTTGAATACCAAGTATAAAATGCCCTGGGATCAGTGTTTGCCTCCGATCAGCCACAAATCCATGTCATAACCCTTGATCAAAAGAAATTGTTAAAAACTTCTTCACAGAACTTGAAGTAGGAGCAGGAAGCATCCGTAGCATTTTTTTCAGTAACCTGGTGGTTAGCTACACTGTTCCTTAAGTGGTTTGACATCATGTTTATTCTATAAGCTTGTGACCTTGCAGCTCTCTATAGCACTTCAGAGCTCCACAAGAATCTGGCCCTGTTGACTCTAACGTAAGTTCTAACTGGTGTGTCCACTTTTCAGGTAGAAATCTCTACCTGTTTCAGAACACAGCTCTGGCTTTTCTAAAGCCATTGTTATAGCCGAAAATTCACAGAAACTGAAATATTTGACTTGTCATATTTTTGTACTGCAGCAGGATGTCCTTAGATATTGAATTCTTAAGTGCTGGGCAGAGAGGAGAGGGAAAAAAAATCTGTTGGAAATTGTCAATATCATTGTAGGCTTAATTTTCATACCTGGCTTTTTTCTGGATTTATTCCATTTACTAAGCGAGTAAGCTGAAGTTGCCAGTGGGAATGTGTAAGAAAAATTTATAGTAGCCTCCAATGTCTTGCGACAATGCCAGAGTTGACTTGCCTGGTTTAGCTCTAACTTTCAAAATAATTATCCTATAGTCTGGAGACACTTCAGCTCCATAATAAGGACTAACGGAAGTTAAGATGACGAGGAAAGTAAGAATAATTTGGTGTGGAAATAAGGCCTCAACTTTCTTTTTCAGGAACTAATAAGCACATTCTAAAATTGTAGAGCAGGTATATAGAGAACTCAAGCATCAGTCTGCAGTGGAACATGATACTCAGGGGAGCAGAGAATCATAGAATCATAGAATCATAGAATGATTAGGGTTGGAAGGGACCTTAAAGATCATCAAGTTCCAACCCCCCTGCCATTGGCAGGGACACCCTCAACTAGACCAGCTTGCCCAAAGCCTCATCCAGCCTGGCCTTGAACACCTCCAGGGATGGGGCATCCACAACTTCCCTGGGCAACCTGTTC
>WKFP01015044.1:699136-740742 GCA_011057875.1 Pterocles orientalis | reverse complement strand
CAACAAAGATGTTAAACAACACTGGTCCCATATCAACCCCTGTGGAACACCACTCGTCAACAGTCTCCACTTGGACATTGAGCCAGTGACCACAACTCTTTGAGTCTGACCATCATAAAAGGCCACCAGGTTTGTCAGGCATGATTTGCCTTTGGTGAAGTCATGCTGGTTACCCATCACTTCTCCTTCATTTTCCATGTGCCTTAGTAGAGCCTTCAAGAGGATCCTGCAAGGTCCTGCACATGGGTCGAGGCAATCCCAAGCACAAATACAGGCTGGGCGGAGAATGGATAGAGAGCAGCCCTGAGGAGAAGGACTTGGGGGTACTGGTGGATGAGAAGCTCAACATGAGCCAGCAGTGTGCGCTTGCAGCCCAGAAAGTGTGCTGGGCTGCATCAAAAGAAGCATTAGCAGCAGGTCAAGGGAGGTGATTCTCCCCCTCTACTCTGCTCTCGTGAGACCCCACCTGGAGTACTGCGTTCAGATGTGGGGCTCCCAACATAAAAAAGACATGGACCTGTTGGAGAGAGTCCAGAGGAGAGCCACAAAATTAATCAGAGGGCTGGAGCACGTCCCCTATGAGGACAGGCTGAAAGAGTTGGGGTTGTTCAGCCTGGAGAAGAGAAGGCCCCGAGGAGACTTAATAGCAGCCTTCCAGTACCTGAAGGGGACCTACAGGAGAGATGGGGAGGCACTCTTTATCAGGGAGTGTAGTGAGACAGGACAAGGGGTGACGGGTATAAGCTGAAAGAGGGTAGATTTAGACTAGACGTTAGGAAGAAATTTTTCACTATGAGGGTGGTGAGGCACTGGAACAGGTTGCCCAGGGAGGTTGTGGATGCCCCATCCCTGGAGGTGTTCAAGGCCAGGCTGGATGAGGCTTTGAGCAACCTGGTCTAGTGGAGGGTGTCCCTGCCCATGGCAGGGGGGTTGGAGCTTGATGATCTTTAAGGTCCTTTCCAACCCAAACTATTCTATGATTCTATGATTCTATGATTCTGTGCTCCATGATCTTGCCAGGCACAGAGGTGAGACCGACTGGCCTGTAGTTCACCATGTCTTCTTTTTTACCCTTCTTGAAAATGGGGGTTATGTTTCCCCTTTTCCAGTCAGTAGGAACTTCACCAGACTGCTATGACCTTTCAACTGACAATTGATGGCTTGGCAACTTCATCCACTAGTTCCCTCTGGACCTGTCTTTGGATCTTGTCAGGTCCTGTGGACTTGTGCACCTTCAGGTTCTTTAGAAGGTCTTGAACCTGATCTTCACTTATGGTGGGCGGATCTTCCTTCTCCCAGTTTTTACCTTCACTTTCTGCAACTTGGGAGGTGCAGCCAGAGCCCTTGCCAGTGAAGACCGTGGCAAAGATGTCATTGATTACCTCAGCCTTCTCTGTATCCCTTGTAGCCAGGTGTCCAGTTTCCTTCCGGAGAGGGCCCACATCTTCCCTAGTCTTCCTTTTGTCGCTGATGTACTTGTAGAAGGTCTTCTTGCTCCTCTTTACGTCCCTGGCTAGATTTAATTCTGTCTGGGCTTTAGCTTTCCTAACCTGATCCCTGGCTGCTTGGACAGTGTCTTTGTATGCCTCCCAGCTAACGTGTACTTGCTTCTACTCCCTATATATTTTCTTCTTGTGCCTGAATCAGTTTAGGAGCTACTTGTTCATCCATGGAGGACTCCTGGCATTCTTGCCTGGCTTCCTCTTTCTGGGAATGCACTCCTTGGAGGAAGTGGCACTTGAATACTGACCAGATTTCTTTGGTCCCTCTTCCCTCCAGGGCTTTGTCCCATGACACTCTGCCAAGACAGTCCCTGAAGAGGTCAAAGTCCGCCCTCTTGATGTCCAGAGTAGTGAGCTTGCTGCACACCCTCTTTGACCCCCTAAGCATCTTGAACTCAACCTTTTCAAGGTCAATACAGCCAAAGCTGCCCTTGAGCTTCACATTACTCACTAGCCCCTCCTTGTTAGTAAGGACAAGGTCCAGCATAGAACCTTTTCTTTTCGGTTCCTGTACCACTTGGAAGAGGATATTGTCATCAATGCATTCCAGGTACCTCTTCGATCGCTGGTGCCCTTCTGTGTTGCCCTGCCAATGGATATTGAGGTGGTTGAAGTCTCCAGTGCGGACCAGAGCTTGCAAATGTGAAGCTGTTTCTATCTATTTATAGAGGGCCTCATCCACTCGGTCTTCCTGGTCAGGCAGCCCGTAGCAGACCCCCACTACAACATCTCCTTCCGCTGCTTTCCCTTTAACCCTGAGCCATAAGCTCTCTGGCAGCTTCTCATCCATCCCCAGGTGGAGCTCCATGGATTCCAGCTGGTCACTGACACAGAGGGCAACACCCCCTCCCCTCTCCCCTGCTTGTCTTTCCTAAAAAGTTTATACCCATCTATTCCTATGCTCCAGTCGTGAGAGCTATCCCATCACTTCTCAGTGCCTCTCCTTCATCTTCCCCCCAGTCACCTCCAGATTATTTGAATGAAGGGTATATGTGAGAATTTCATGTGTCCTCTTCTGTTTCAATAATACATTTTATGGAAAAACAGTTCACATTTCTATCTTTTTCTGATATTAGTTATTATTTCTACATATGTCAAAAATACTGTTCTTAGAACCACTAACTTTTTAATATTCTCCATTGAAACAAAACTTCTAATATAGTCAAGATTATAAATTATTATTTCACTGTAAAGATGACAGAAAGACACACAAGTGCTACACATTCACATTTTTTATAGATTAATTGACAACAGAAAAATCTCTTGTTTTTTTACATAGAATTATAACAAAAAGATAAAATCCTAGTTATTGTTCTTTGTAAATTGACAATTCAATTCCTTGTTAATCAACTCCTCTACCTAAATAGAACCATAATACCATATTTGGGAACCAGAGTATTATCCAGGAGCCAGTGATAGAGGCTTCACTCCTGGTGATTAGTTAAGTGCAGCTTGACTCTTTTGAAATTGTGTATTGTCTTGTGAAATAAAGGAAGACGTAATTTATATTTGCACATATGAATTCTAATTGTTTAATCAACCAAACCAAAAGTTTTACAAATAAAAAAATATTTGTAATTTCATTACTGCATTGTTTGGGGTTAAAGAGGCATTTGATCATCATAATTGTGTAATGGATATTAGTTACAGTAATAGTCAAAACATAGAACATTTACATAACATCTCTCATCACAACGTCCTTTCCCAAATTATATAGTCCATGTACAAATAGAGCATGAATGAAATGTTAAGGTTAAACAACCAAGCCTTCAGCAATTAGTCATGGTGAAGTCAAGAGTTTTCTTCCAGAGATATGTTGTCAAAAAATGTGGTACCTAAGTAGCATTAAAAGCATAAATATTGGTTATGTGAACACTAAATATTTATTTCTTCAGCTCTGTACAGTGACTAAAATTATATTATTTTGAAAGATTTAAGCGGTTAATTTCTTCACTCTCACTCTGCAGAATGCTTTAAAGAATGTCTTAATGTATTTACGATTTGCTTTCCAGTGATACGTGTGTGGTTAGCATTAAACTGTTCTTGGCATTGTACACAAGCATGAAAGACAGTTATATCAGTCTGTAAAAATATAGCTTTCCATTAGAAAAAGCTATTTTACTTAAGGTGGCATTTTATTACACCAGAAGTGTATTGTTCGTGTTTTTCTCTTTTTATTTCTGATTAAATTACAATACAATTTACAATATCAAAATGTCCCATTTATGAATTAAATTGTCCATTGAAATGGACAAATATACATTTTCTATTCCCAAAACTTTTGTATAAGAAGCTTGATTCATTTCATGCATTTTTAAAATAAGAAATTTAAAAGTTGCAATTAAATTATTCATTTTTATTACCAAGAAACATGTTTTCTGATGTTCTGTAAATGCTCTGAAAGAGTGCCTTCCAGTACTTTTTAAAACAGATAAAGTGCTTGTTCCCTTATAGATGAGATCATGAATCCACTGCAGGCAGTGGGAACGTTGTCCTGAGCTTCACTTGGACCAGGCTTTTCAGAACAGGTTGTTGGCTTTTTGTCCAAAGGTCAGACACTAATTATGCTATAGAAGAAAAATCTTATGCAGGCTGAATCCTAACTGAGGGAGCTGAGAAAGGTTTAAATTCCAGATATCTGGAGAATGCGTAGGGAATAATTTTGAATACTCAGATTTACAAGTACCAGGGATTTGAATAGTTGTGATATTGGAAGGAGATCATGAAACCTTACCTGTATTGTTTGTTCTGCAACACACAGTTATGACCATGGAGAATTTTTTTTCATGTAGTCTTGTTTTCATGCTAGTAGTATCTCTCTCTTTATTAAGATTAGTGAAGATGTATAACCTGTATAATCACTTATTGTGTACAAATGTGTACTATATAGCCTGTAACATATATGAACCTCCCTAAAGCAGCCTAGGTAACAGTAGTCTTTTGCTATGAGTTTATTCAAATACAAGACAACTTGACAGAAGAATGTAAAGCTGAGAGTTTACTTGCCCAGTGCAGATATAAGAGGAATTCTGAATGGGAATGAAGAGGCATTCTCAAGCTTCATAACAGGCTTGAAGGTTTGCTTGTTAATGGACCTCCTAGCCTTGGGATAGTTTATCTGCAGTAATGAAAAAGTATCTTTGAGCAACTATTAAAAAGATCAAAGCTGAGGTACTACAGTTCTGCAGAGTTCTGGCTTTTGAAGAAATATTTGTAAGGACTCTCTTACACTACGGTAGGCTTAATATTTTGATGTTTTGCAGTTATGTGGCTGAGTCTTCCTGCCAAGTTTAAGAAATACAAAATTAATTTTTTTGTGTGTTGTATCTTACCTAAAAATTGCATTACTGTTGCATACACATTAAAGAAAGTAGTTTCATAACTGACAAAAAGACCTTTCCATCATTTTGACTGCCTATAGAAATATTTTTCTCAAATCCCCACAAATAAATAGTTATCCTTGTGATGCACATGTGCACATGTGTTTTTGTTGTGGATCTTAGATGAGCTGAGAAACTTGGAATGGGGAAGTTCGTGGTTTATCTGTCACAGTCCTTGCAACAGAGCACTTCTTCCAGGAAGGATCTATTAATCAAAGTAATTTGACTCTTTGCCCATGCCTGCTGTCCAAAACATTATAATTCAGTTCTCCTGACAGTGGTAAATGTTGTACTGCCAAACCTTTTTCACTCTCTTTTCTACTCAGTAGTTGAAACCTGCTACCCTATAAATGCCTTCATTGTCATTAACTTATTTTAGTTCTGGATAACGATTGGGTTATTCAAGAGAGATCTTTTTACAAGGCTGATTATTTTTATATTTTTCCTTATAATATATTGTATCTTTCCAAAGAGGTTGACATTAACAGAGGTCTTAGTAACCTACCTGACATTTTTAGTTATTTGAATCTCATATTCAAATACGATGACATCTGCAGAAATTTTAATGTCAGGGCCCTGTGTGTACCAATGTACCTGAAGTATCCTGGCAAGTCTCACCTGAGGCCTCCAGCCATGGACTCTGCTCGTTGGGTTAGGATCTGCATTACACTCAGGCCCTTCCTCTTCTTGGTCCTTCCCTGAGTTATGCAGTATGTAGGCTGCACTCAGCCCTGACATTCAGGCAGAGATTTGTAAATGGATCTCTGCTCTACTGCATGGTAGCTCTAACCTCTGAGGTACTGGAGTGAAGTCTCTCATCTCTATCTGAAGAAAGATGGACCTGTCTCCTGAAGAGGGCTCATAGTTCAGACGCCTGCATGAAATATCCAAGTCTGAGGAGTAGTTATTAAGATTAAAGTCTCTTCTGAAGTGGTCCCTTTTCAGCCTAGTAAATTTTGTGAATGTTTAGCAACTAATATTTTACCTTGCCCTATTTCCCTAGAAGTCTCTTTCTGAACCACTCAGTACCCAGTGTACTCTTCCAATGAGTTGGAGGTGGAAATCTATTTCCCTCCTGCCTGAGAGTATTTAATCTCCCCATCACTAAGTGCTCTAAAAAGCTGCCAGCAGAAGGGGGTGGAGAGGTATACACAGAACAATTCAAGTATCTTTTTCTTGTGCAGCATTAAGCAAAATGGGAAAAAATAGAATGTGTTGGATCTAAACTGCTAAACTCATTTGACGTGGTAAATTACTCTGAATCTTAAATATTTCAGTACACAGGGGTTTTTGGTTTGTTTGATTTTTTTGGGGGACCTTAAGGATTATATAGTTCCAACTCCCCTGCCAAGGGCAGGGACACCTCCCACTAGACCACGTTGCTCAAAGCCTCATCCAGCCTGGCCTTGAACACCTCCAGGGATGGGGCATCCACAACTTCCCTGGGCAACCTGTTCCAGTGCCTCACCACCCTCACACAAAAAAACCTTCTTCCTAATTATCTCATCTAAATCTACCCTCTTTCAGTTTAAAACCACTACCCCTCATCCTATCACTGCACCCCCTGATAAAGAGTGTCTCCCCATCTCTCCTGTAGGCCCCCTTTAATTACTGGAAGGCCACTATAAGGTCTCCCTGGACTCTTCTCCAGACTGAACAACCGCAACTCTTTCAGCCTGTCCTCATAGGGGAGGTGCTCCAGCCCTCTGACTTGTTTTCCATTGAGAAAGAAAGACAGTGAAACAGACATATAGTTTTCAAGCTTAGGCTCTTATTCTGTAGGCACTTTTTTCTTTGCAATATTATCTCACAGTAAGCCATAAAAATGTTGAGTGCTGTGCATTCTTCTTATAGAATTTTTTCCTAAAGCCTCACAGTAGTAGAGGGAGATGAGAACTCTGCATGCCTATTTCTTGCCTATAAAGATTAAATAACTGTGGCCATTATTCAGGGTTATCTGCTCTGCATTCAGTACACTGGTAATTTGGCAGTATTTACACACTTACAGGACTGATCATGACTTGTGTGCCAAGTAAGAACCTATGACTGTCCTTGAATCCAACTGTTTTCAGTGCGCTTCTGTTCATAAAGGATCACTTTCAGAAAAGCCCAGGCAATGACTTATGCTGTTCATAGGGGAGTTCAAATACAAATAGATTTGGCTACTTGCTGACCCAAATAGAAAAGCTCCCAAAGGACACTGTAATGGTGAGGAAGAATTAAGAAACAGGACTGAAAAATCCCTCAGAAATGGGACAGGCAGGAATGAGTGCTTTTCTATGACCCCCCCCCACCCCCAAAAAAAAAAAAAAAGTTATTGTCCATTCCAGGAGGTTAGCTTATAAAATTTTTCCTTGAAGAAAATAAGTACTTTCATCACCAAAAATGCCTATAGAATTTTCCTCACTGTTTACACTAGCAAGGGAAAATCCACATCAGAATTTGCTACCCAAATTTGCCCTAGTGTGATATAACTTCATGTTGCAGGACTTGCAGACACAACAACAGTCCCCAGAGAAAAATTGTTCTTAAAATGCTGCATAAGTTTTCAAATATTTCTTTGTTTTTATGGCCAGAAAGATGGCAGTTACCCATTTCCCTTGACAAGGTTTCAAAGCATTTAAGAACTAGTCGACCTCAAACTGAAGGTCAAGAGAATATTGTAAGGTCAAATATGATTATGAAAATAATTTCTATAATGCTGATTTATTTAACCTTCAAAAGTAATACGGGTTAATCTAGTAGAAGAATTGTTTGCATATTTACAATATTTTGATCCTGGATTGCAATGGGAAAAAAGTAAGAAATTGTTGTTTTTCAATATAAGAATATCAGAAAGTCACTTTTTTAAATAAACTCTAGTTCTGAGTGTCTGGAATAAGCCTCACTGCCTTTTGCAAAATTAGCATTAGTCCTGAAGTTAATTTTTGAAATGTGCCTACAAAATCAGCCGGTGATTTGACAGGTGTGTACATGCAAAATTAAGTGAAGCTAGATTACATATGGAATTTGCTTCAAGCAAGCCTTAGCACATTTTTGTTCTAAACCTAGCAGTGTTTCTGCAGAATTATCTGTTGTGATATGTCTGTTTACTTTATGTACCTGTTAAATGTTCACATTATCAAAAGTTTCTTCAGTGCATACAAACAAACCAAGTCCAGAAATAGTCCTTTCCCAAGCAATGGAAAAGGGTTCCTGCATCTTCAGAACTGTCTGTGTTTTGGGACGTTATTATTAGTACAACATTTTCTCCAAACTGGAACAGCATTCACACAAATAACTTAGGAATGTTGAGCTGAATGTTTCTTACTAAGAAAAAATAATGATCTATTATTGTGTCTTCTGGTCTTGAGCAACATTTCAGATTATACAACCAGTAGAAAGGATCACACAAATTTCTACATTTTCTTCCTTCTCTTGAATGTCATAGAATAATACAAGGTCATTATGTGAGGTGCAATAAGCTTACATTTGTATGGATTATATTGAATGGAATACAGTGTACAGATGACTGTAAAGTCCACCCACATATGAATGCATTGGGATCCATTAACAAAATGCTCTGACAAAATGCTTACTTTCGAACAATACAGCCCCTATATCACATAGGAAGCTGTAATGCATCCATGTGACACGCTAGGGGTAGCATATAACTTTAGTTCAAGAGACAGGCAAGGACTGGATTGTTTCTTGGTGTTGCAGAGAGCATGCATTTGGGCAGGACACTGCCAATCTTCTTCTGTCCTCCTCTGTTCCCAAAGAGATTTTATGTGGCTATGCCTAAAGTCCCAGTTTGAACATGACTGGAACGTTTCCCAGAAAAGGGGGAGAGAATGTTGTAGCCAGAATTATGAGCTGCCTAGCAGACACAAAAATAATTGTGCACAAGTGTATACATGTGGGGTCTTTGCTAGATCCAGATTTCGTCTTACTCATTTATATAAATGCCAGGTCTATGGCCAGACAGTGTTGGTATCTGCTGGGTATTCCCGCATCCCATTTAAAGTGCCATCTGTTATTTCATATATCTGCCAAGTAAATGGATTAAGTCTGCTGCTTTCCATTTTATGTCACATTATTAATAATGGTGATGAATATTTGCTGAATGATAGTTACACGGGCTGTAGTTGTAAAATACATGGTCACATATTCCTGTGCTTTCCTCATTTATCTTATGAGTGCCAGAACTCTGGACATACTTTTCACCACTCAAATATTTATTTCTCCTAATGATTCCTTCTAATGTCCCAACATATCATAGTGCTTCACAAGATATTACTCCCTGATTCATGCAACTAACTACATGAGGCTGAGCATGAATGTATCCATACATTTTCAACCCATGCAGGCAGCAAATACAAAAGTATAACAAATTTTAAATACAGAAAGGAATAAACTGGCAAGGCTCCCCATTTCACAAATCATTTGAAGAAACCCATCCTTTCACAGTCACGGCAGTAAAGACAGCAAACAAAGTCCTTCACCACACCACTGCTGACACCAAGTTTGGAAACCCATTATGATAAACAGTGCGCAGCATGTTTTGGTATTTTAAAACATGATAAAATAGAATTAATTTCATATTTAAAAGCCTCACACAAGGACACTTTTTTTTCCTTTCAGTATATCTTCCTTTTAAATGCTTGAGCTCTGAAGACCTGATATCTATGGCATAAATTAAGCATAAAAATAACCTTTCAAAGGGACCACTAAAGTGTAATTTTTCATGATCTGTAACTCAGTTTCATTGTAGCTGTGGATACTTATGATGATTGCATGACATATGCTTCACATATTTATTGTAAGTGTTTTTCCACTGAAATCTGGTATCAGACCTCTGCAGTGGGATAGTACACTGTAATCAGAAGTAATCATGTCTTTCCCATCAGAACTGTCTGTCCCAATGTTCCCAGCAGTGTATAAAAAGCCACTTAATCGCTAGCTGTAATATGTTTGTTGGCAATTTCATTTTTTGTTTCACCTTGAGAGCTACCGTGAGGTCAACCCTCATGAGTACAATTTTATACTCTGCTATAATATCTTGAATCCTACCTTGAATATTTTTTACTTACTTACATATAAGGTCAGTGTAAACTGTAAATATGTTTGTTGCTGAACCAATACTCTTGATTTTGACCTTGTTTTTTGACAGTTCTAGTAACTTGAAATAAACTTTCAGCTAAGTCTAAAAGAGGATTTAGTAGCTAAAGCAGACTTAGGTAAGACTAAGTCCCTAAATTCAAAACTAGGAACGAAAAACGTCACAGATCCATGAAAGGTCCTCTTTTCATGTGCAGGACTTTAAGTGGTTCAGGAAATGATCAACAAGTTGTTTAAATGTGTTTTTTATCTATCCATTAAGTGTTCTCTACAGTTTTGCCTGGTGAGCTTTAATCTAGTGGCTGTTCCCAGGGCATGCCCTAGGTACTTCAACGGGACAGGATACTGCTTTTTGTTAGAGCACAGATGGAGGAACATGCATTTGGCCAAACTACCTGGATTCATGTTCCTCTTTTGACCTCATTGTGAATTGCTTACTAGGCTGGAAACTACCTGTGAAAGAGAAGCTCTTATTGAAAGTAAAGAGAAGATACTGACTTTCACTGCTCGGGCTGGTTTCAGTGCTATATATTTCAAACAAATCCTGAGAAGTATAACAGCCCTAGGAATAGCCGCACTTTCCCAAAAGAGCAAGAGCATGGGGCTACAAATCACAATCCCCCTTCTTCGGCGCCTTTCCCTATGTGCCTGTCTTTCCAAGGTGGCGCATGGTGACAACAGGTGAGAGGGGAGTGAACCCCAACACAAAACAACCATGAGACATCCAGCATTGGTGTAAAAGCTGGAGAGGACACTAACTACATCTATCCTATAGGCAGGCCGTGTAAAAACTGCACATTATATTGGAATCTGCCACTTCTCCTTTGAGTGTCCTTCTCATAAGGGATGCTCACAAGCTGACACAATGCCCTGACTTTTTTTTTAAGTGATGGAAACAATGTACAATGTCTTGGTAAATTTGCAAGAAAGCAAATAATAAAGCCGAGACAGCTGTTTCTTTGTCTGTGTCTCTATACACCAAGCACACAAAAATATTTTGGGGTGTCCTTTTTTAATGTAAAACTGCTTTTAGACAACTAAAGAATAATATAAGGCCAGAATTGTTTAATTTCCGAGGAAAACTTATATACATCTATAATGCTTAAATCTGAGCCTCTAAAAAAAGAATTCAAAATTCAGAGTTGCAACCTGAGTCTTATTTTCCTATTTTGGATAAAGACACCATCAGCTTGCCAAATGCTATTCTCTACGTGTGATATATATGTATACACTAAGTCACAGAATGGAGACTTCTGAAAAAAGCAGTGACATGTTCTACTTTTCACTTGCTCTCCACTTGAAAATCATATTGGTTTGCTGGCTGTTTCTGTTCTGCATAAGACTTTGTAGTTGGAAATAAGTTCAAACTGAAGGTGCAGATTCATATTTCTCAAACATTTGAAACTGCTCAGACTTGAATATTAATCCAGGTCTATTTTAAATAGTTTATCTCATTAGAAATTAATATTTGTTTGTCAAATGTATGTTCTTCACTTCTCAGTGTTCATATTTTCAATTGTTCTAGTTGTTCAAACTCAGTCACTTGTTTGTTATTAGGATTTCTACACTGAGTAGACTGAATAGAGCATAGTGCCATTTCTGCTTTTGGATGTGAACATAGGTATTGTTTCTACAGTTATTCTAAATGTCATACTTAATTTACAAAGTATATTAGGAAGGATAAATGTGTTGCCTCATTTGTCACCTTTACAGTGTTCCCAAACACTCATTGATCCGTTTTAAGAATTTCTAGAGTAAAAAAAGATAAATTATGCACAATGACTACATAATCATATTCAAGGACACAGGTAATATTGTAAATACTTCAGCATGAAAGTCTAAATTAGCTGTCAAACAGGTACACAAGGAGAGGACGATGGTGAAGACAGTTGTAGCCAATTCTCAAAAAAAGAGAAAAATTAAAAAAGAAAACAGACCTTTAGTGCATTCTGTAAAGAGAATAGAATTTTCCAGTCGTACCATTGTGTCCATAGAAAGCTATTCCACTGTATAATTGCAGAATTATATCCACTCAGACTTTCTAGTTCTATCATTGTGTTCCCTTATTAATTTTGGGTCTGACATCAATATTCTTCATACTGACAGAGACTCTTCTTTTGACTCCATGTTTTCTTGATCTCCTTGTATGATCCTTGAAGTACTCCTAGTGCATGTAAAAATAATTGTCATCCACATGTATTTAAATTTAAGTTCTCTTTACAAAATTATTGCTACAAAACCAACTAACTTTGTAAAATACATTCTGAGAAATATAGATACCCCTCACCCCACCTTACAGCTTCATTTTGACAATAGCATCACCAGCCTTCAAATAAGTTTAGAAGACCATTTCTCACAGTGAGAGAAAACAGTAGATGTGGCATGTACTGCATGGGTGGTGAAGCAAGAGTTATAGGCTTTCTTTCTGTCTTTCATCTGGTCAATTTAAAAATGGCAAATACAATCTAAGCATTTTCCATCAAACTTTTTAGCAGCTGTGCAACAATGAGAACAAGAAAGCACAACTTGAAAACTACCCTTCTGTATTATTTCACAAGCTTAAATTGCATAAATAGAACTGCAATGCCAGCCACCTTGAACCGAACAGTATTTTTTTCCATTTCTTTCAGTGAAGTCAGGATTCCTCAGAAAGAATAGTACTCAGAGTAGCATCTGAGCTGAAATCAAAATACCAGATTTCATCTTTATTTATCTCCTGCACAGAAGAGGATGAATTTGGTGCTTTTCCTGGGGATGAAGATAAGTGAAACAATTTGCTATATATGTGGGGAAAGAGGAAGGGACAAAACTGAGGTGGGACATATAATTGTTTATTTCATTTATCTAAAGAATTAGAAGGAGAAATTAAAAACAAATTTGTTGTTGTTGTTAAATGTTACAGGGGAAGCAGAAATAGTTGATTAACAAAGTTAGCAAAAAAAGAAATACTTCTTGTCCACAGTTCTGGTGGGATCAGAATTCGACCATAGTTTCCTAACTTCCAGGAGTGTGCTCTGGGCTCTGTGCCATGGAGAGAGGGAAGGGAGAAAGCCTTTCACGCTTTCTTGATGAAACAGATACACACTACAGAAAATGATTTTTGAGAACAGGAGATGGTCTCTGCAAGTCCCACTCTCAGAATGTGTACTCTGTGTACCAGGCTCATTCATACTTCACCCCAGGCTAACACTCAGTTTCTAAAGTAGTTTACAGTACTAACCTTTGTTGTAAAGGAACTTTAAAAACTGAGTGTTGTGGCTTAGACATGGCTGCTGGACAAACACCACACAGCTGCTTGCGCACCCTTCCCCCTCCCAGAGAATTAAAGGAATAAAGGGAAAAGAGATTTGAGGGTTGAGATAAGACAATAATTAAACTACAACTGAAAATAATGATAATACTGCTGATAATAATCGTAATAATAATAGTAATAGAGACAAATATGCAAATGATGATACGCAGTGAAACTGCTCACCACCCGATGACCAAGGCTCAGCCTGTTCCTGGCTAAAAATCCTAGAGCAGGGATAGTCCTGAAACTGCAGTTCTGGAAAAGAGATAAGAGCCTGAGCATCTGAGAGACCAAGACCTGACCAAGTGCCAACCAAAAGAGTGAGACAACCCTGAGAGAGAGGAAGATGACACAGAGAGAGAGAGGACTTCCTGACAGATACTCATCTATATACTGGGCATGACATGCATGATATGGAGTATACCATTGGCCAATCTGAGTCTCAATCCTAAACCTAATATCAAATCCCAGGCTAGTAATTGGGGCTCTGCTCTCTCCCAGCTTCTCCTGCACCTGCAGACACTGGCACAACAGAGAAGCTGAAAAGTCCTTGATTGTCCTGGCAGCAACTACAAACTTCAGGATGTTATCAGCCTTCTTCTCAGCACAAATCCAAAAGAAAGCCTCAAACTACCTTCTATGAAGAAAATTAACTCTGTCCTAGCCAAAACCAGGACACTGAGGACTACAATATATTTTCCCACTTGTCCAGTGGATTTGATACTGTCCTGAAAAGTGGGTTTCTAGGTCTGTCCTTAGAAGAAAAAAATTATCTTCCAGGTGGCATGGAAGCACAGCTCATGCTCAGAGGATGGCACAAAAGCTTTTCTAAAAGGGACACCACCCTCTGCAGCACTTGGCATTGGCTCCAGTCAGTAACAAGTCAGTGGGTAACACTCAGGTTCTAGTTCAGTGGGCTGACTCTTCTCTCACTGCAATCTGAGAGAGGTAGAAAGAGCACTGACCAGGGGGCAAGCTGTGGTATTTTTTCACTTCAACATTTTTTGGTTGTCTGTATTTTCTTCTGTGGAAATCTCTGTTATACTTATGGCTTGCAGCTGCGAACACCAAGAGTCAATTCATCTAGTTTTAGTCATCTTAAAGTTAATGGTCTAGTCTGAGGTGGTTTTGTCAGCTACTCCATTATATATTAATGGAGAGACAAGTGCTCAATAAGCAAATCATCTCCTCTTAAAACAATTACACCAGATAGGTAGTATTACTTTCCTGGATTACTTCCTTCTCTTTCTTTCTCTTGACTGCAGAGGAAGCAAAGACACAAAACTTCGCATCTTTCAAACAGCTAAAGCTAGATGAGTTGACTTCCACCACTGCTAATGGAAGACAATTTCCCAAACCCATATCCTCCAGACAAAATATTAAATGTGCCTATAGACCTGTGCTTTCCTTGACATTGTTTCCACCTTATTGGCTGAGCAAGTTACTGTCTCCATTTGGCTGCTATTTTATATGGAAGAAGAATGCTTGGTGGCTCACATCCTGGGTACCTGGCTCCATTACTGCTGGTCAATGACCTGACATCATGGAGCACTCTAGCAGAAGAAATATTTTTTCTTTTCTTTCCTGTTTTCTTCTTTTCCTTTTCAAAATAATTTGAAAAAAATACATTTGTTTATCTCTACTGAATTTCCATCAGGAGAGATGGTTGCTTACAATTGTATTTACACTGGCCTTGCAGCAGCTATCATCCCTGCAGCAGAAACGTTCTGCCATAAAATGACTGAAGCTAATTTATTAGCCAGGGATTGGATTGACGGCCACTAAGCTAAAACTTCTTTTGCTCTTTTAACAGTTTCAAGATTCACAAAGTGAAAGATATTTTATTAAATCCTGATAAAATATTGTTTCAATACTTCATAATAAAATAAAGAGCAATAAGAGCAATATGTCTGTTGTAGCTTCAATAGCCTTAAGGGTTGCTTCACAGAGACTCATAAAATAGCAAGAAGCATTTAAGAGAGGGTACCTGGTTCACTGCAGATTCTGTTGCCAGAACTGACAGCTCGGTATACAAAGATGCATATGGCTGGTCCTTTCTTTAGGTAGTTGGGATTAGATCAAGGAAGTGAAGTCATGAGATAATGCAAATTAAAAGCTAAACTGAAACAAAACAGAACAAAACAAAACCACCATCTCCAAAACCAACAACAATAAAAATCGCCAGAAAAAAAAAGAGTCCTGTAACAACTGTTTGTTACTTTTTTCCCTAGAACAATTTACTACAGACAAAATAATCCATTTTACTCTATTTTCCCTAGTTGCGCCTGTGTTTTTCATTTTTTCCTTCCAAAATTGAACAGAGGGTTTTAATTTGTAAGATCTCCTGGCTAATATGATGGATCCATAAAATTGCAATTTTTTCTTGCTCCTCCTCATTCCAACTTTCAGGGGTCCGGTAAACAAATCAGAGGATTGCAAGCACTTCTCTGCACAGCAGTCCATCTCAAGATGGGAAAAGAGAGCTTGACTTCAGCATGCTTAGCATGTTCCCCACATCATCCCAAGAGGAGATATCTTTTGGTATCCAAAAACATGGGAAATAACAGTCTCAAAAAGACATAATTTGACAGTACTATTAACTCCTGCTTTCTCACATGCAGGAGATCTCACCTTCATTCCAGCTCTGCCATAGATATCCTCTGTGACTGTGGAAATTCAAGTGTGCTTCAGTTCCATGTCTGTAAAATGGGATTAGTGTCTTTCTTCCCTATTTTTTTTTCTGATTTCTCCTGTATGTATTGATCGGGACAATGTTGATTTTGGTTCATTTTTCACAGTGAAGCACCAGCTTAATATCATGCTCAATAATATTATTGTAATTCAAGTCAGACAGATACAAACTTCAAGACAGGAAGGTATGGTAACTACTTTTTTCCCAGTGAACACAGAATATAGAAGGTGTTTTGTTATTCAGCTCTTCATTACCACAGATTGGCAAAGTTTTATATTTTCACTGTTAGCCAATCTGATTAATAACTTTTGTCTTGCCCACTGACTGTGGATTAGGGGCAAGCTTCCTTCCCTGACAGATTCCTCTCAGTCATGGCCCCTTCTGGAAGGTGTGAGTTTTAAAAATATTTGATTCAGTTTCTGAAGCATTCTTCTTTTTTTCCTTTTTTTTTTCTTTTTTCTGTTTTTCTTGACTGAAGCTAGTCTATTTTTCTCTACTTTTCTATGTGGCTTTTTTTCACATTTTTTTAACTTCAGCTCTTACACTTTTGCTCCTCTGCCCAGCTCTTGATTCCTGGCTTGTATTCCTAATAACTGCTATGTTTTTAATCTCCTGACTTTGGTTCTTGGCTTCCACCAGGAAATCTGGCACAAGCTCTTGACCTGTAACTTGCCTTCTGCTAGCACAGGCCCACTGGACAAATCTACCTATGCCTTTGGTCCTATCAAGCAGGTGTCTAAAAGCTACAATCCAGAAGGAGCATGGGTCATTTAACTAATCAGAAATAGCTTTCACTGACACTTGTATTAAAGTAGGATATTCTCACTAATTATTTTCTCCACCAACATATCTTTTCTGCTCATCTTTCTCTTTTAACTTCCTCTTCTCAGCATCAGTTTGACAAATGTTTGCTAGGTCCCTTCTGTGCCACTGAGTCATTTGCTGCAAAATTACTCAGCTTCTATTTGCTTTCAACTGGGCTTCACTCCAGATACATAGAAATATGTTCCTTTGATGCAATAATGATTTGTTTTTCTGGGCACCGTATTTGAACTATTGTCTGTTTGTTTTTTTCCCAATTTCCAGATAAATTTACCACGTAGCTAAGGTAAGCAATTGGAATTTGTGAAGCCTAACAGTAAGATAATATGTATCAGCATATTGAAACCGAGCAAGATGCTACCTCTGCAATGCTCATACTTCACTGGTGCACTGGCTGATTACGATAAGACTCTAACATAACCCAACTGCACGTTGCCAGCCCAGAAAGTACCAAGCGTGTTTCACCTCCCTAACAGCTGCAAAATAGATCAAATACAGTCTGTGTATCTTTAGTTATATGAATGGATCTATTCCACAAGTTCAGGGTTAAAGGGGGCAGAAGATGTTTAGAAATTTCGGGGTAAGGCATGTTCACCATTCAGTAGAAACCTCTCTTTGATGAATTCTCCTTACATGTGGAAAAATTATACCAGGGTTCATAATTTATTATGCAGACAAAGATTTCAAAATATTATCCTATAATTTATCCCTTTGCTTTCATTTGCTGCAGTTTTCAAGGTGTTTCAAAGAAGTCACAAATATCCGTCTTGTTCACCAAAAAGTCATGGTTTAACATCGTATTTTCCTTTTCTAGTCCACATCCAGTCTTCAGAATTTTAAAATTAAATATCCTTAATTATTTGAAAGTTCATCCTGTTATTTTCTCCTGAAAAATTGTGATAATTTTTATTTGATGACTAAGAGAGTTTTAGTTGTTAGTGTAGCACTTGCTCTGGGAAAGGTGATGGCAGGAGTCAGTGGTTGTGCCTCCACTAACATTTTGTTCCAGAATAGCAGTACAATTTAAAAATTAATCCCCAAATTCTGTACTTATCTATTTACCATATGTTGGTTTAGTTTCCAAGATGTTTTTAGTTAGCAAAACCTAGATTTGTTGTGGAGGAAATGAAGCTAGAATTTGTTCTCATGTTTTAATTTATTGTCTTTCCTTTCTGTTTTGCATATTACAGATGAATTATATAAACAACTCAAGGAAACAAAATAGAAAGCCCCAGAGTGTGATTTATGCTGACAATTTCTGTCCTGAAAGAGAAGGAAGAAAGGACTCTGCTAAGTTACCAGCTTCATTCTCCTCTTCGATTCTTTTGGCTTTTCACTGTACCATTCTTTGGCTTTCCCTCAACAACTCCAGCTCCCAGGTGACTTTTGCAGTTGCAGATAGCTCTGACGTTGATATAGCTCTCTACACATGACAGGGTGAGAAACAGATCAAATGGAGCAAGAATTAGTCCCTTTTTCCCCTGTTTCTGGGTGATTTGTACATCCTGTCAAAAATCATGGTATGAAGCTGACTAGAACATCAGAAATGCACTGGATTTATAAAATCAGGAGCATATATTCAGATTCAATACTCCATGCAAATGTTTCATGACAGTAAGTGACAGGAAGCAGAAAGTCTTTTCCTTTTCCATGAGTTTTTAGTATGTCCACTGCTTGGGCATTCACTACCTTAATTTTAGATCTAGCAATATCTCTGCTCTGAAATACAGGAATATACATAAGCCATGGCTTTGCTCCAGGTCTGAACACAATCTACACAACTGCTCTTTGCCCTCCGCTTTCTTCCTCACTTTGTGTTGTGGTTTCTCTGGGAAGGAATTCTAGATAAATGGGCTGGAAGACAGTTTCTGCGCTTGAAAAAAAACCCTCAGAAGGCCACAACAGGGCAACATATTTTATGGTATGGTTGTCTCGTGGCTTAAGTGTTTCCACTATCTTTTGTTGATCAGGCACTTTCAACACAGCCTTTGCTTTTGCCTGTTGTCTATTTTCTGTACTGTACGTGCACAGTGATTCTTTTCCTCTTGAGTAGAGCCCATGTGAATATAAGTGTGAAAAAATGGTAATGACATCTGTGCCTTTGTCAGTCTAATAACAATTTGGTTGATCAGGTTGCTATACCTGGAACAGACTATTCTTGAGTTTGAAGAATATAGAAATAGAAATATTCTTGATGTTGTCTCTCAAGTTGGTATTTTTTTCCAGGATTTATACAGTCTTTGAGCACAGGAGTGATAAAAACTGGTGGGATCCTCCTGTGGTATGCGTACGCCTGATGGTTTAATTCATGTAACATTTGAGTCACTCTTTCTGAATCCATGCAAGAGAAGTTTGTCAATTCAGTGAAACAAGTGTGATAGTTTTAAGTCAGATATATTCCATGATATTATAAAAATGAAAATATTGCAAGTCTAATATTGAAGCTTTTCCTTTTTTCTTTTTTTAGGATGTCTTCATATCCTGCATGATCCCCTACTGTAAGAGGACCACGATTGTGTGTTGCATCACAGCTTTATATAATCTGTAACGTCGATTTAAACAGCAGATAAAATGGAATCTCTAGTGGCTCCTCTACTGTGGTCTGCCATGGCCTCCCTGTCTCGCCCCACTATAGTGAATGGTCAAGACCGGTTTTTTGTGGTTTCCCAAAAAGGAGCACCAGCCAGATGTAGCCAGTCAATGACTCAAGGAACAACACAACACAATTTATTTACCTCAGCAACTGCAAAAATGTCATGAATTGCCTTCTCAGAGTCAAGCACCAAATCACACTTATCAATTGTCACCAGATACCACTTATCAATTAAGGATAATGCTCAATCATTATTTGAAGGTAAAAAACAGACAGAAGACAATGTAGGAAAGAGGTGAAAGATAATAAAGAGGGGAGCAGGAAGACAGAGACAGAGAGACACAGACATAAACACCGAGTCATAGACATAGCATCACCAGTCCCTCGTTCTAGCACATGTCTTTTCTTCAGGCAGAAATCTTCATTTTAGGCAGAAACTTCAGGTAGAAACTCCTTCCATGGGACAGGGTGATGAGTCGACAAAGAACAGGTGGTCGGGCTCAGCTTGTGTACAGTTCCAGTCCCTCCAGGACCTTTCCTCAGTGGGGGGTGACAGCCCTGTCCAGGTTGACTTTTGAGGGGCACCACAGCCCTGGATTGCCTTCGGGAACAGCAGCTGGTTCTCCACCAGGGAGACAAACTCCAGCACTCAACAGGTGTGCCCAGCACTCAAAATGTTAGTGACTTGCTAATGTTCGTTCACAAAAAGGACTTTTCTTCCAACATGCTCCCTCCGAGCTGTTTGTAGACATGGTGGAGCCTCTTCTTTAGAAATGTTCTGAGGGCATTTTGCCTTAATAAGACTGTTCTTGATGCTCAGATGGTGATTAAAATGCCGTATCTGTTGAGTGTGTACGAGTGGCTATTTCACTTTTGGTTCTGTTGCATATTGTAGTGGAATTAGATAAAAAGGGTAAAAACCCAATCCATTTATTTTGTCGTAAAGCAACTGAGAAATGCTGACTTCCAAAGTATGTATTTCAGGAGTTGTGCCAAGGCAGCAGCTAGCTGCTAGATCACGAAAAAAAAAAAAAAAAAGAATCAAGGAAAGGAATGAGATTATGGGACTGAGTGTGTCCACGTGTGTGTCTTTACTTCTTCATGTGAGGTTAGCAAAAGGAAAACAATTGGGCTAAGAAAAAATGCTTAAAAGCTGAAATGAAGGCCAAAATGCCCAGTTTATGGGTAGTTTTTCAGTTTCAAAATATCTGCAGCTGTTCTAACACAGTGTCATTTGTTACTACAGAGTAACACTACAGTGGCTTTATAGCTTCTGGTTCCTTTCAACACAGACCATTTTCCTGCTTCCTAGCTGTGTGAATATTCATTAGCAAAACCCAATCCTATCCATTTCCCATCTTGCCCTAAAAAAACCTCAAAAGGAAATAACAGCCTATAACCACTTTAGCCCTTAGGATGAAAATTAATTTGTTATCTTTTAATTATCCACTTTAAACAATGGTTGCTATTAACAGCTGCCTTCTCCAGCAACAAATCACTGCACATAAACAAACAGTGCACCTGCTGGAGTCAGATGAAAGATCACAACACCTTTTAGCACTGACCAGACCTGAGATTAAATACAAGTATTGATTCCAAATTGTGATATTGGCCCACCTCTGCAGTCATTCAGCTGGATGATTTTCCCTTAAAACTGACAACTGTTCATAGCAGAAACTGAGTTGACAGGAGGAACAATAAGAACAAAAATAACAATAACATTGTGGCAAATGTAGCCTATATGAAAAAATGTCTGTAGATTAATGCTAATTTTCTACTTAAAGTAACATTCTTGAAGCATTTCATATCTGGTTATGAACTTGAAGAAATGTGTGTCTTCCAGAACTACAATACTTCAGTGAAATGTTTTTCAGCTGCAAAGAAATCAGTGTTATCCCTTATCACCATTCAGTCAAATCATCTCACAGCATCACTCCACAGTAAGAAAGCACTGTTGTCTTGTTTCACAGAGAAATAAATTGAAATTATTTGTTCAAGATCACACAGACGATCTGTGGCAGCGCCCAGACTTCTTGGGTCCTGCTGTAGTACTTTACCTTTTTTACTTTTTTTTCCCTTGCTCTGACACTTTGGATACCCAAGACAGAAAAGAACAACTAGTAGTCGGTTCCTGAGGATTCACCCTCTTTCACAACGGGGGAGAATGTAGACAAATATATTTTTAAATTCAATTTACATCAGCACCATAAAAAAAATGCCTCTAAAAATCTATAAGTAATTAAAAGTCAGATTTATGTTTTCTCTTTTACCATTTTGTTGTGCATCAAGGGCTCTTACAAGTATTCATTGTTTACATATTTTAACTGTTTGGTAAGATTTTATCTGTGCACCATTTGATTCTGTACACAATTTTAGCAGTTAGCAGCTAAAGACTCCAAGTGCCTGACCATATGTTCACTTGCTCTTCAACTTTTAGTAGAAAATTCAAAGTATGCATTTTAAAAATATTTTTAGACTTCTAAACAAATGTTGCTGCTAGGCTATGAATAGTCCATGAAAACACTGAAACTTTTTTTTAACTGTTTAACATTTTCACAGCAATAAAGAAACCACAGTGAAATAGCAGAAGAAAAAAGAAAATAAACCTATTTTCCTTAATTTATCCACCAATTATTTTCCCAATTTTCACACGGTTATGAACTATGATTGTATCACATTTCATAAACTAAACAGCGTCAAAATCAAGGCTTCAAAGGGAATCAGCAAATAAGATCTAAAAGCAGCAAGAAGTTTGATAATGATTCAAGATTTGTTATTCTGCTTTTGCATTGATCCATTACCTGACACTACGTTCGGTGCCATTGACATGAGCATTTCATAAATCCAATGTCCAAATCACTTAGAGCTATTAAAGATAATGTGGTTTATATATATCTCCATATTAAAATAAATGCATATAGATAAATATAAATAGATATATAAAATATCTATATATTTTTAATATACCAGAGAATTTGTTCAGGGCACATCCTCGTTTGCATCATATGTATTTTCTAGAGATTCAATTTATTTTCTATATATTTTTTTCTCCAGAAAACATGTACAATTGACCTATGTTGATGGGAAAAGCTTTCATATTAAGTTAAAAAATCACAAAAATAGTACTGTTAAAGCAAGTGTTCAGCCATACCTTGGTTAGAAACGACTCCACGTAAGCCATAAATTTTTTTGTCCATTATCTAGATGTTCTATTTTTTTTTCTTTATTTCTTATGTTGTTGTTGTTCTGGATACAGCCAGATGCTAAAGGGAATTATGGTGTGTGGAAGACTTATGACATACACCAAAAAATAAGATAATCTCATGGATTATTTCAGATCAAATCAGAAGACCTAAGAATAAGAAATGGACAGTAAAAAATCCCTTAAATTTTTAGAGAAGCAGTTAAAAATCTTTCTTCAACAGCAGAGACTCTTCTACAAGATTGCATCACTACAACTGAGAGGTTGTCCTTTCAAACTCTGATTCTGCATTCCAGCATCACATTGTGGAAAGAAGAGCAGCAATGGGAAGAGACTTGCAGCAATGTGCAGGAATCATGGTAGGAGACACAGAGCGCCTCTGCGCTGTATCCTCCGGAGCACATATGTGCTCATATTCCCCTAACTATCCTCACAGTATATGGACACCTCACGTAGGAGATGCATGCATGTTTCTAGTCAAACTGTCTTGCGGGAGTGGTATCATCATAAGCAGCTGGGCTTGAATGTAGAGTCGTTCACTCAAATAAGTAGTGGACTTATTTGTGGTTTTGTTTGTTGTTTTTTTAAACAATATGTGGTTCTCAGCACATATTGATGAATCCTGATTCTGGTCTGAAATCTCCTAGCCTTCACCTTGTAGAGCTTCCACTAGACGTTCTGAGTAGGCGGACAGGTTGAGATGAAGACAGAGTCAGTGGCAGTAATTCAACAGTCATAAAACTTTATTGTACATAACTGAGTTTAAAGGAAATAATACAATAACAAGCATGAGTAATTTTACCTCTGTACCAGTTCTGAGTTTAACATCTCAAAAATGAAAAATAGAGGAACAATAGAGGAAATGTTGAACCAATGTTATTGACATGTTATGGAAAATAAGATTTCACATGTTTCCATGTTAATGTTTTCTTTACAATAATTTTAGCTCTTTCTCATCTTCTTTTGATTCAGCAAGCACTTTCAAATTCTAAAGTGATTTGAAATGCATGCAATTATACAGCCTAAATGATCCAGCAGTAAGGGAAATGACAAAGGTATTGATGACATAGCCAGGGTTATGTGAAGATTATGGGGATTACAGGATTATGAGGTGGACACAGGACACCACTGGGAAAAGATCTTGAAGCCACAGATCTATATAGTTATGCTTGATCCACTGTGTTGTGGACAAGTCCTCAGCATCCCATGCAAAATTTTACCACCAGCCTCTTTAGTTTACTGCCATCAGTGTGCAACCATATAGTACAAACAGGAGAGGACTCACACATCTCTGGAAATTGGTGGGAAAGAGGTGCAACACCACCATAACCACTCTTTTACCGCTTGTGCTAGGCACAGTACACAGCTGCTATTTTTTACTGTTCTAGAGACAGTTTGTGTCTAGGTGTTGGTTATTCTCTCTGTAATAAATTATTAGGTGGACACTGTATGGGTGCATACATCAGAATTGAAACTGTGTGCATCTCCATTGTGTGAAAGAGCAGGAAGGCAGTTATATTCCAAGTCTCACTTTTTGTCATAACGGAAAAAAATATTGGTTTAGAATTTCAGTTTGGTCTTAGATCACTTCCTCACACCATTCTAAACACACATTAAAGTGGGAAACTCAGAAACTTAAAACTTGATATTTTCTTTGACTTAAAAATATTTTAAGAAGACTAATCATAATGAAACAGCAGGAGATTTCTATTAACACAAGAATATCTAAATTGAAAAATTACATTTTTTCCCAGAAAAACTGTGAAGATGCTGGAAATCCAGAATGCCTCAGACCAAACCTGCAGAAAATCAAATACCTGCAGAAAATCAAACATGATGAAAACCTATCAGGACAGAAAGCTTTATGCTGCCCCTTTGTACATTAGCCGTATCCAAGTCAGCTGTGTCATTCATCAATTAAAATGGGGAAATTAATTAATACAGAATGATCTAGCACGAGGAAGTACATTTAAAACTTTCAATTTCTTCATCTCCATTCCTCCAGAGTAATGAAAACTGAGTCAAGCATGGATTTGGCCAAAAAGCTCTCAAACAAATGTAAATATAAATATTTAGTAGCGATCAAGAGGGGGAATATTTTCCTTAAATCTACTGAGATACAATTTTAAAACTGTTTTTGTTTTAGATTAGTTATGAGAAATTGAGAATACACCCTTTTTAGGGAAAGGAATGGGGGAAAGGACCTTTACAACCTCAGAAATTTTCTAAACATCTTCAGTAGCGTCTTAGGCTTGAATACTTCCAGCAAGATAAATGAGAGCAAACTAACTTTCACATTGAATGATCTCAGAGAGGAGTGTTGAGATAAAGCAGAGGGGAAAAAAGGAAGCATTTTGAGCAAATACGAATGCCTTATTTTCAACAATGTACAAATCTCAGATTTACTGTGCTTTTCTTCTATTCTTTCTCAGTAATCTTCAATTTCAGAGGTGTTTCTAAACGTTTATATTCAACGTTAATGTGTTTTTAAAACACCCCTGATTTATGACTGTTAGCACAAAGTTCTGATATTAGATTTTTATCAGGAGGACTTTTTTTTCAAGCTACAATTCATAATTCTCTGTTAGTTTTGTTTATTTTCAGTGGCTGAGTCATTTTTAGGAATGATAAGGCTTGTAGGGGTTCAAACTTTTATTTTTCTTCAAAACACAGTAAAGATGGTCTATAGAAATAAATGGTCAACTGAGAAAATAGAGCCTACTAACAATGAACTCTCTCCAATAAATAAAGAATTATTAACCAGATAAATTTTTTAGAAACTCTTTATATTTAGGTATTCACAGCTTGTGTTTGAAATTAACTAAGGAGTGACAACATGAACAATGATTTCCTTAAAGATAAGCACACCTAAAATTAAGTCAGATTTTTTTTATCACAATGTGTTATCCCATAAACTTTACATTTCTGAACTTAACAGGATAAAATCTGATAAACTCTACTGAATTATGCACATTTTACCTTCATTGAAGGTATTTCAAATATATATCTATGATCACCAAAAATCACTTAAATATCCACTGTGTTAAATAAGCATCATGAAATACAGCTGAGATTCTTGAAATCCCATACTATATTCTTAAACCCCTTATCTTTCATACATGGCTGCTGACTAACAGCTGCTACTACCATCAATCAAAAATCTCAGAGAAATACCTACAGCAAATGTAGGTCACGGGCAAAATAACAAAGACGAACTTTAAACTGCTTTTGATTTTGCTATCTCTTTCCGAATGGCTATTCTTAAGAGGGTTGATGCCAGACTAAGCTATTGGTCTCATCTGTAACTAACCCAGCCACCTGAAACACTTTGTGTCCCTTTTTGGAGCAAAAGGCACTGTTTTTCTGTATTCTGCTGAAATTATAAGTAACTTGACTCAGACCACATATCTAAGCGAACCATTTTCAGTCTTATTTTTTGGAGCAAATTACACTAAAATTTTGTTTGTTGTCTTTTTTTTTTTTTTTGCCTTTGCTCTTCCTTAGCAACCTATTGGGGTATTCATTACAGTTTCTCAGGTACTGTGTCAAGTAGCAAGAAAAACTCTTAGAAGTCTATGTCAAAGACTGGCCTCAGTCAAAACTGAACTGCAGTATATTTCAGTCATAACAATTATAAGAGGACAAGGTACATTTTTCTTAAGAGCAGAAATTTATTTGAACATAACATAGAGAAAATGACATTTGACCATGTTTGTGCAGAGGTTCATGAGCTTTACTGCAATCCCAGACAGTTCTATAGAAACCAAACCTAGTGGAAACATCTGTGAAAAATTCATGAATTTGTTGTTAATATACTTTTATTTGGACAGAGTTAAGAAGCAAGAAGGCATGACTGTATTTGTGTCCCCCTGTATAGCTGCCACAGGCTAATAAATGCCCAGTGAGAAAAGCATAACGAAATGTACCCACATTACTATTTCTCCTCAGGAGTGCATTGCATTTCTCTTTTCATACCCACGTTCATTTTACTCATGTTCACTACAAACACAGTTCTGTTCCTTTTTTTATGTTATGACTCTCTTGTGCTTTAGGAAAAATGTCTAAAATCAAGAGGGTTCAAAATTTTAGTCTATTTTAGATTTTTTTTTAGCTCCTGAAAGCATACATGTAGCTGCAAGTAGCAAGGGTGTTCATTGCATTAACTGTGTCTCTGAGTAGCAGAGACACCAAGGATGCTTTGAGCCATTGCTTTACAATGCTTTCAAATCACACACCACTCTGGAAGGTATGAAATCAGTCAAGGAGTAACTTCCCTTTTCAGCTTCACAATTCTCTCATACTTACACTGTGTGACAGCATCAAACTAGAATATTAGTAGAGGTTTGCAAGGAGACACAACTTAAACGAAATCAGGGTAAAAGGTGCAGCTTTGTGGTTACCTTTGCCCCTGGTTTTGTGCATCTGCTGTTTATTTTCTCCCTCTCCTGAGTTGTGAGATTTTATGTATTTTGTAAAATCTAAGCTTTGGTCATTGTTCACCAGTTGCCCTCCTCTATTTTCTCCAGATTACTTTATAGTCTGGGTCTAGCTTCCCTTACTACTGTTTCATTTTTAGTATTGTCAGCAAATTTTGGTTATGGTTGAAATTCTATCTGTCAGTGAGAAAGATTGTTCATCAGACTTCAGCTCCTGTATAGCTATCAAAATAGCTAAATTTACACCTTATGAATAAAAGGGAATTCTCCTTGAAGACTGAGTATAGAACTGAAAATGCCTAGTGTGGTGACCACCTCCCATTTGATTGGAGAATACTGAGGTTTTGATGCACTCTTCTCCACGGACCTCCTGAAAATGCTCTTTAAACCACCAGCTGCACATTGAGAATCTGACCATCACTGCACAAAGAACATCAGTCATTATACTACCTCTATTTTTTATAATAAACACCCTCAGAAGTCAAATTTGGTGCAGGATTGCATAGTTTTCTTTAATGGAAAGCACTGTGCCAGAGAGAAGTGTAGCAAGATATTTAAAGGATGAAAATCACCCTTTATGGGGATTTTATTCTTTCAGTCATGATTACTGTGTTTCTTCCAGGTCTCACCATAAGGTTCAGCAAGCCTGTACTGACCAGGAGGGGAAGTGCCACAGGGATAATTCAGGCTCACAGGCTCCCATGACCACAGTGAACACAGCTCTCCCCCACCACTCTGTGGCAGATATGGCTCAGGGAAAGCCAGTCCCAAGAGGAAGCTGTACCCCCCGTCCCCCCACCACATAAAGAGCCAAAAAGCAAGCTAATCACTGTGCAACAGAGGCAACCAGGCAATTAGCTCTTTAGCTGGTTCCTGGCCTCTTTGTTCATCAGCGCAGACATAAAATAGCGCCTGGAACAAGGTGTTCCCAGGCCATATTAAGATTTGTAAACCAGAAAAATCTCTCAATTCTCTTTCACTGAACCTGTACCAGATCCTCTACTTTATAACTGGAAGTAAGTGACCTCATTCACCTCCCTGTCCTTAAAAGAGGAAACCATAGAGGCAATTGTGACTTAGATAATACTGCTGGAGTGACGCAAGTGTTTATTTATATTTTTTTAATCAAGATTCAGTAACACAGTTCAATTCACAGCCTCTAAGTAAATCTGATATTTTGGACTTCTATGATATATTTGTTTGCTGATTTACACATCCCAGTATCAGTCCTGGAGAAGGACAGAATTTTTTTCGACCTCTCACAATCTTTATGAACCCAAAGCTTGTGAAAGAACAAAAGGGGAAAACTTCACCACTCTTATCAGATGTTAGTTGTCCATTTGGCATTCTGCCTGGAAACTTGCAAACTCAATTAAATGCACATATGGTCCATAGCAGGCAGAATCAGTCTTTGCCAACACACATCCCTCTTACAACACTTCCAAACTGTACCGTGCTAGATAGTTTTTTCCACATAGATGATTTTTTCCACTTCTCTAGGAGCGTCATCTCAGCATATTGCCTTCTCTACCCTGGAAGAATACAGGGAAGAGTGCCAAGATGAACGTCAGTTTGAACTCCACAGGGGTGATTTTGCTATCGAGGAGCTTTTGTTGAAGAAGACAGGTATGGAGATACCTAGATTTAATGAGCAGTGCTGGTAGAATTAATAAATGTTCTCAATACTCCCTGAAGCAGCTGCTCTATTTTGAAATAATGAGCATATGGTTTCATTATATTTCATTGATTTGATCCCCTTCAGCTAAAGAAATATTTCAGGGGAATGCAAACAGCTTACAGAATTTCTGCATATTTCTCACTCCTTTTATTTTTCCTGGCTAAACAGAAAGCTGACTAGCATGTGAAAGGAAGAGCCAGAGGCAGCATTCAGATTTCTTAATAGGGGTTGTATGAGGGGCAATGGGGCCTCTGACAATAACAAGGACTTGCATGTGCCTTGAAGTTACAGTGCTTGGGGGTTCCCTTAAAGGTTTTGGTTCTGTGAAAGAAACTGTGTGAAAGAAACTGTATGAAAGAAACAAGCTCAAGCTGGACTAACCCTACTTATAAACTGTATTCTTAATTTAAAATGTCTCTCCAGAGGTGAGAGACGGGCAGGGAGGAGGGCGAGAACGCATCAAAGCAGCTTGTTAATCCAACACGTTCAAAATTTATAGAAAGAAAGGAAGTTGCAGGATAATTTTAAATTGACTACAAGAATAAACCTTTCAAAGCAATGCAAAGCATGTTTTACTTTCTCAGTTGCTACATCCATTTCCCCACCCAGCTGTTCTGCGGGGAAACTGTGTTCAATATTTTATCCACTGTGCAACACTACCTACATTAGAAAACTGAGTTCTGAAGTGAAGTGAAAGTCACATTTTTTTTTTGTAAGATCTTTCTGGAAACTGATTTCTGGCAGCTGCAAGCTTACAAGCCATCTTTTTAAGGAGCCAAAATAAATAAGAAAAACTTACATATGCTTTCATTTGGTAACTGGATAGTCTCAGCACCTCTGGGGTCTGGAGGGCAGGAGCCACTCCTGAAAATGCTGGTGACCGTCAGGGAGGTAGCTATGTTCTGCTCTGTCACTGTGGGGAAGATGTACATTCTGTTTCTGGTTACTCAGTTCCATTCCTTATTCATTGCCATATAAACATATAGTTGTATATTCTACCTGTATGTGCATATATTCTATATGTGTATATATATTTGTGTAGGTACAAGTATACGTATGTATAGTATACATATACAGTATATATTATAGCTTTTATGGAAAGAAAATCACGTAATAATTGTTGACAAGACTGCTGAAAGTACTTAAATTTTCCTTTTATATTTTTATTTTAATAAAATCTGATTTTAAGAATCCCCTTGAGACTCAGGAACACTTTCCCATGCTGGTATTCTAGAGGGAAAAAAATCCAGCTGTTTTGCAATGCTGCAGCAGCTTGCTTTTTCGGCTGCTGCAAACACCTAGTGTTGCATCATTTAATTACTGACATGGTGAAACCAAAGCGAAGGGATTTGCTTCCAGGTCTTTGCCACATTTGAACCAATAAGCTCTAATTGTAAATCCAGGCCTACAAACTACAAGACCAAAAGGAAACTCATGGTGGTATTTGCATACATAAGAATTCAGTGTTTCTTAGGACAAGAAGCTGTATGCTTCAGTTTCTTTCTAGCAGAGATAAAAGTGGTCTGTGTTTTGATGGATTGCAAATTGGTACTAGGATCAGTCAAACCCATCTTTTTCTCTCTTACAGCAAGCAAAATAAACTTGAATATCACAAAAAGTGAAACGACTCCATCACAAAACACCAGTCTTTAGAAAGCAAATTAATCTCCCCTGCCCTTAAAATGTATCAGAAATATTACATTTGCTATCAAACTAAATTACAAAATTTATTTCAACCTCTGTGGTCCTGCAGAGATTGTGGCACAACAGTGTCTGCTCTTTAGTTCTGACATCCAAGTGTCAGGGAGACAGATGAATGCAGCACCTCTCTTTTTGTGACATAATCCATACATTATTAATTTTTGTTGTTGTTCCTCTAAAGCTGTGAAACAGATGCCATTCTGAACTGAAAATCACTATTCTGATATGAGCAGACGCAGTCCCTGAGCTATCCAGTCAACTAATTAATGCTGCATAATTTAATAAAGGATGGTAATTACTCAGTTTTCCCCATCTTGTTCCCCTCCCTGTTAATGATAACATTATCGAGCTTAGGCAGGGGGTAGTGAGCACGTGTGTGTGTGCAGGGAGATAATTTACAACGAAAGAGGATGAGTAAGCAGATGAGGCAGGAAACAGTGGATCAGGTTTCTAAAATCTTCTAATTTCTTATTTAGGGGAATCTGCAGAATGGCAAAGTGTTAAGCAGAATAATAGCAACGACAGAGTCATTAAAAGAGATAGAGGGAAAGCAGAGAAAAAGAAGTTAATCTTCCATGCATTTATTTATCAAATGTTGCTTTACACTTCATTTTTATTCAAATCTTGCTTAGGAGGCAAATGTACTTGTGGACAGAAAAGGAAAGTGTCCTCCACAGGCTTCTTCCTCTCTCCCTTGTTAACTCCGAGTGGGCAATGGATGCTGTCAATTATAGCAGGATCAATCTCAGCAGCACAGATAGTCCCTTTAGGCATTCTTCAGTAGTCCCACCATATGGTGCAAGTTTTTCCCCATTCAAAGGAAGGTGCCAAAAGGTGCTGCAAGCAGCAATACATTAATCCAAACTTCTGAAAACTCAGCCTGGCACATAAATTCTTTTTTACATAAAACCTCTCAGAGGAGTCCTAGCACACCTGTATATCCTCTGTCCAACTAAAAGTTTATTTAATTCATTACAATCTGGTCACATAAATTCTGAATTTTTACTCAGTCAATGAGTCAATGCTCAAAGACTTCTCAGAATATACCTTTTTTAAAAAGTTAAAATATGCTAATCAATAGAAAGCTATATAATAATTGTACTGCTGGCAAAATCTGATAAGAAAATGAAAATGTTTTACTGAGTTAACAAGATTCATCTATTTAAAATATATATTCATTGCATTATCATCCTAGAATCTGAATTCTACATTATTGTTTCAGACATTAGTCTAAATTTTAAACTAGATTTGGACCCTAAATATCTTATTGAGGAAAAGTTGTTAAATAAGAGTGATAAATTATATTTTACTCAGTTTCAGAACTTTTTGAGCAACTTTCTATTGAAACGCTTTAGAGTACTGTTTAAATGGCAAAATCAAAATTTAAGCAATTATGTGTGAAACTTTATTTTTTCTTAGATGTAAAAATATAATTTTTCTTAGATTTTTAACATAGATGTAAAAATTTTTTTTCATGCCACATAATAGGCTGAAAAATAGATGAAACTGGTTTCAGTGAGGAACCTGTAAACCTAAACTCATATAGACTCACCTCTCACATTCAGCCAATTCTGAATGCACTTAGCCACCTTCTCAGGGAGGCACAAGGACACTATAAAGGATACTTAGGTGGGCAAAGAAATAGTATCTTCTCTTACCTGCAGAAGGTTTTTGGGAGGCTTTGTCTCCTGGGCTTCTTATTTATATTCCTATTTGGCCCACTCTTCCATCTAAGCAATAGACTTTCGTAAAAGAATTACTTCCTTTCAGAAATGAAAATTATTCTCTTTGTCTTATATACCTGACTACACTTGGCAGGTTGATCTGAGGCAGTGAATATAAAATGTCTTTTCTTTTTTCTTCTTTTTTCTTTTTTCCTGATTCAAGAACTCCAGACAGTGACAGCTATGCAGCAACTGCTCCAGATTAGCTATTCCATAACTGACATGCAAGAGATAGAAGAGATGTTCAGTTGTTTCTTTTCCCCATTTTCCAAACCAGTGCAGAGGAAAGACAAAGGATGTTTATCCACACTCTGCAGCCAAGGCAAGGGAAAGAAAGATGGCAGGAAAAATGAGGTTTTCCTCACAGTCTTATTTTTCATCAGTCTATTCATACGTTCTTTTTCTGATGGGACAGGCAAGGAACAGCAATGGTGTTTTAAATAATATTATTTTCTTTCTGAAACCCTGAAAGCTCCTTAACGTCCATTATATGCACTACACCATTAATCAAAAGTCCACAGGTCTCTGTTTTTGCTAAACCAATCTCTTGAGACTGTAAATGTTTGGAGTACCTTTGTGACAAATCATAATTATGTCTAGGGAAATAAAATTTCATTAAAAAAAAATACCAGAAAAAAGCATGTAACAAATTTCCATGCAGGATCTGGTGAAGATCATTAAGCGTAGTGATTAAAAAATGAAAGACATTTAAATATCTTTACATCTGTAGGTGGTGTATGTGGTCTAAAGACAATCAGAGTCTTTTTCTGACAGTCATTCTGTATGTGATAGCAAAACACATAACATTAGAGTAAACAAAGAAATACATTTACAGGCATGAACATGAGGAATATAAGTGTAAATCTCCTTATGCTTCAGGAAGAACCTAGGAAGAGAGAAGGTTAAAGCTTCCGATAACAGAGTCAGTCCTGTTTAAGCCAAAATAAAAATTTCTTGAAATCACTCCAGCTTCACCAGAAGGTTTAACTTTCTTTGTCACCGGGTGGTCACTAGAAACTGAACAGCTGAAACATGCGTATTACAGTGATCTCAAGGGAAGAGAAACCTGAAAGGGGAGATATAAAGGGACTCCTGAAACCAGCCAAACCGTTGTGGCTGCAGAAGATGAACAGCTCTTTAAAAATGAATAATGCCAATTTCCAATGACTTGGCTAACAGGAACTAGGTATAATCATGTAGGAAAATATGAGAATTCCTTTAAATCTTGTTAGGAATTAGATTCATAAAGTGTTGAGTTGCCTCTCCTGTCAGCAAGTGGGGAAGCCCGTGACAGGGCTTAGACCATGGCTTTCTTTTCATTTCAAGAGACACTCTGGCCTGTTTAGTGGCATATACATATATGCACTGAATTATACACATGCGCTTAGTAACATTCAAGCACACTCAAGCAGATACTCTCAGCAGAGAAGCCTGACTGAAATCCCTCACAAACAAATCATAACTGGAAGTACACTAGTCCCACTTCACATTCCCATCAATTCAGGAAAAAAAAAACATTTAATATATCCCTTTTATTTTACATTAACCTTGTTATGACTGTAGTAGAATAAAGTCTGATTCCACTAGGTCCTAGAAGAGCAATCTTGAGACTTTAGTATCCCATATTGTGACAGGACCATTTTGGTACCTATTAAACATTATGTGCATCTGTCATGTTGTATACAGATAACACTAAGAACAATAGATTGAATTTTTAAAAGATTTTCAAGTTTCAAGTCATGTTCATTTTGTATGAAATCTAATGTTTGTTTTGCATGAAATTAAAAACATCAAAACTCTTTGTCAAAAACATTTTAAGGACATTTTGGATTCACGGAAACAGTGAAACAAAGAAAATCATGTTTTTCATGTTTTTTAATGAAAAACATGAAAATTAAAGGTTTTGAAAGTGTCAGAACTTTCTTCCTTCTTCTCCTTGTTTCCTCTTCAGAAGGAATGTATCAGGGAAGTAGACACATTCCTTGACAGACCACAATTTACTATCAAGGTGTTCCTGACAAGATGTAGTATGAAGATTTATTTGCTTTATTTTTTGTCTGCCACTATCAAACATAAAATAAAGACATGCAACTGCATTACTAAACTATATTGATTAACGTAGACTTCTCATCTTTAACTCTGAAGCCTAAAGAGGCATCTCTATGGTAGGATCCATGGCTATATGCAAATACCTGACCTAGTGCCTCCAACTGATTTCCAGGAAAGAAAAAAATTGGCCCCTTTCTAAATTTCCAGCAGTGTCATTTGTGCTTTGTAGTTACAGTGTTCCTTCTCCTTAGGCTTGCTGTCTTAAACCTTCACTGAGAGAGGGCTATTATTCACTCCTAATATGTGTGACCACTTCTTAATTTCTTCCTCAGTATTTTTTTACACTCTCACTCTTTCATTAGGTTAATTGGTACTTTAAAGTAATAAATGCAAATTTTAAACAAGATTGAACTGCAACAACAATACAAAATATAGCAATACAACAGCAACAATAGCAATAAAAAAATAAAGGTAATAACATTCATGCAGCTATAATCTTTGAGGGGATAGGATTATTATAATAGTTCAAGCCCTGTACCAGAGTACGTTATCCCTCTGAAATAGTCTCTTCTGGGCAAGACATTTATTAATAGCAATAAATAACAATATCTTGACCCAAGAAGCTTTAAAGGCAGATGAAATGCCTGTAGACTGAAGAAGAGCTTTCATAAACTCTGAATTCTTGAGCCAGAAATCTTTCTACACTTTTTATTGCAAGTGAATCTTGGATGTTATCTTATAAAATTGCAGACATAAAATACAATTTGCAAGTTATTTCATGGCTGCAAATTAATATGTAATATGTTGATAGTCATTTGATAGCTCTGAATGAGCAATAAAAAATGTTTAAATGAAACAAAACATCACTATTTCATATTATGAGCCCAAACAGTGAAAAGCCTCTTATAACAAGGCAAAGAATGTATTAAAGTAATAAATAGAGTGTTAGCTCTCAAATATTTATGAACCATTTTGCAGAGCTTAACTCTATTCAGTCCACAGCAACCAACATTACATGGCTAAATCTTTGTAGGATTTAGAAGACAGCCTATCTTCCGCAGGAGACACATGTGTATTTTGTTTGTTCCAGGTTGTAGCTCATTTTTAATATGAATATATTACAGAAGGAAATAATTCACTCTAATATTAAGACTGGTTTTGATAGCACAAGAAGGTTATGAATATTATTGCTAATGGATAACACAGCAGGAAAATACATACACTCTGATCATAATAGCTAACAGAAGATGACAGACTTCCTAGTTCTGCTGCTCAGTTTGTCTCTTCATATCAATTGCCATTATCATTCCTATCAATCTATCCCACTATGTTCTGATTTACACCCAGCTGCTGAATACGTTTGGTACTGTACTGTTGAATTACCAGTTAGCCTTTGCTAGACATGAAGAGACTCATTATGGATATTATGGCAATGTTATAATGTGAGGGGGTTTATTAATAAAATAAATAAAAATATTATACTACTGGGATCCCAGGTGCTGTGTGATTCAGTGAGCTGATGTGTTCAAAAGTGGCACAATGTATTCTCCTACTGTGCTTTTAGAATAATTTTAATAAGATTTTAGCATTCCATACTGTTTTATTGTGCATAAATATCCCCTGTGTCTTCTGTCCTTAGAGGAAGATGGGTGGCAGCTCTTCAGTTCTTGAAATGGTGGATGACACATGCTATTTCATCTCATTTACTCAAAGAAGGCATAGAAGAGGGAAAAAAATTAGTATGGACTTCAAACCCCTGCAAGTGACAAATTATTTCAGATCCCCTTCGGAACTATTAATAGCCACTGCTTCAATTTCAGGTCTTTCCAAGTGAGGGGAAATATTTTAAATGTGCAGTGTGTGGTGAGGAACTCCTTGATGCATCTCATGCATTTTTTATCATTATTTTATACAATTATTTGTAAAGAAAGTGTGTAACAGCAAAGATTCCCTTTCAGTTCCTTAAACTCCACCTGACTACGCTTTAATTTCCTTATCAGTTGTAAGCAATGTACATGTCACTGTTTTTTCAGCAGTTTTTGAGCATCTAATGTGGAGATAAAAATTGTAAAAACTGTTCACAGCCAAAAGTCACCCTGAGCTTTGCTGGGGTGAGGAGGGGTAAATCTGTCCCTTCCCTCCTGAGATGATTGAGAACTGATGCAGGACAGAAGCTGAGTCTTGGATTGCTGTGTGAAAGTTGTTTTACAGATCTCAAGGACTCCTGGTCAATCGTCCTCACTTTATCTAGTGTTTTGCTCTTTTCAAAGTTCAGTTTGCGCTTGAGACTAGAGAGGAAACTGCGAAAGAAGCCAGAATGATTGCTGGTAAAACAGAAGTGATATTAGGTTCAATACTCTGACAGTCACCAGATATTGTTCTATATGATAAGCCTACAGGTTTCCTGATGCTTGTTTTTATATCAAAAATAGTAATAATTTTCCGTCTGGTCCATATAACATGTCAGCAGTAAGAACACTTAAAGTAAGGTCCACATGAACAGGCATAACTTCTGAAAACCAAATAGTCATGCCCTTGCTTAAAACCTCGCCGGTTAGTTAAATGAGGCAGCTGCCATTACTGTGAAATTTTGGAGCTCTTCCTGAGGCAAAAACTACTACAAGTGCAGTGGTAGTTCTATGTAGTTATGGACAGAACTGGAAAATGTACAGTTGCAGCCAACAAAAATTTTAGCTAAATGCTGAGAAAGCATCAAGCTGATTTCCTGGCATATTCAGAAAGGTCATGGAAAGTCACTTCCACAGGTGGTGTTTTTGTGAGGAGAACTCATAGAAAGAGGTGGAAGTGATTAATCATGTGTGTTGTGTTGTATGTGAATGTCTCATTTTTGGAGAATTTGTGTGTGCATTCCAGGAGCAGAACCAGTGTGGCTGATAACCGCTAAGGAAACGAGTTGTCTTGAAACAGTTACACCTTATAAAGCCTTACTGGAATATCACGTCTGTCAGTAAAGAAAACACCCATGACCAAAACTGTCACCCAAATCAACTGCTTTCCTTACTGCAAGATGAGCTATACTTGCTAGGCATGTGTCAGAAGAGGTTTACTATGTCATCATACGTACCGTGAGGTATTCAAGATGTGTGCACAAAGACAACAGATATAATAAAGGATCTGCTATCCACCTTAAGTCTCCTGGAACAACTGGAAGACAGCTGAGATGCTTTAGGGGACAGAAAAAATGACAAGAAGAACCTGTGTTTAAGCCAAAGAATCCCACCCAAAATGTCTTGCTCTTTGACTGTGAAAGTTTTCCGCCCTCTGAGCAACGCTTGGTGGTTCAGTTTCTAGTCCTACCTATGGTCAGTTAGAATTCAGAAGAACTGTTTCTCCCCAAAAGCCCTACAAGTGCACATTCTAACATGATCATGTTAATTTGTAGTGGTCTGCAGGCTGAACTCACCTGTGAGTGGCAAAACTAAGTTAATTTTCTCATTTAGACTACAAGAACATGCATCCACCATTTTTCACTTGCTAGATAGGACTGAGGAAGATCAAGTAAAGCAGCAAGTTTAGCTTTGCAGCTCCTAGTTTAGAAAGTCTCAATTTGGCCCCTGAAATAAAGGAAAGTCACCATAAATGAAATCCTTTAGCCAACCAACCCTAGCTAATTACCTTCAGCTGCTGAATGTCTATACCCAATTTATTTTCTGCACACTTAGAAAATACACCCAGTTTAATAGAATTTGTATTTGTATAATTGACATTTTCTTTGAAATCTATTGATAAATATGAGACACACTTAAGGAACATAACAATCTGCTTCAAACATCTTTGTGGAATTGCGCCTTTTTAGAGGATGAAAAGGGATGCAAACAAAGAATATAAGGAAAAAAAGGCATCAAAGAGCAGTGATAAGCAGCACAGCAGGAATCTTGGAGCTGCTCAAGGGGAGCCCATAACCTGTGTCCCTGCTGAAGACACAATCGTCCTTCTTCAGAAGTGGATGAACAGAAATATGGAGGGTTTGCACAGGGGCAGGGTTTAAAACTTTGTTTCTTAGTCACTGACCTTTGCATTCAGACTCAGTTAAGAACTTGCCCCACAGTAATAACACAATTACATGTTTTCCTGCACTAGAAAGAAGCCTGGTGCACACTTAGTTTCCTTTCCTTTCTTATTTCTGTCCTTTACTTTCTTTTCAGTTGAGTATTCTGCCACACATCTTCTAGTTTCGTGTTATAATCTGAACAGGGAGATTACTGAATGATTAGTGAGGTAGAAATCATCATCCAATATCTGAAAACTTTCATTTACCTCAACAAACATTTGCTGTTACAGAGTTTAGACTAAGGAGGAGCCACAAGAACATGAAGGGGGTCAACAGTGCTTAGTTATGAATAGAATAATCCATTTCCCTTGAATGTATAACTAATTCAAAACTAAGTCTCTTTTCATCAAGTTGCACTTCCGGAGTTTGTATTCCATTTATAGCATTGACATAAGGCAGAAACAGCATGGTGTGAAAGGCCTGGGCCTTATCAAAATCTTTCAAACCCAAACCACAAAAAAAAAAAAAAAACCAGCAGGGAAGAGTGAGGTAATATTTACTGCCTTGGAAATCTTCCCGTGACAATTAAGATCTACCTGCAAAATGCAAAGATGAGAACCAGGTTGTAAACAGCATTTGAAAAATTTGTCTGATTTCAGGACCATATCCTAAATTGTAAGAACAGAAGTGAAAGATTCAAGAAAACTAGAAGATACAATAGAGGTTATATTACAACAACAACATTCATTGAGATGCACTTAAGGAAGTTACTGGTCTGCTTCATACATCTTGGTGGAAGTGCACCTTTTCAGAGGGTGGTACAGTAAATTTCAGGGACGGAAACAGAGGAACTAGACCTTTGTGCTGGCGAGGACTATTTCAAAAATACTGAAGCTACATCCTGAAATTGTATTCACTTCAAATCAATTTGGAATTCTTATCATTATGGAGATACTAAAAGTCCCGCAAGACTCAGTCTTCTGCGTGTCATATGTGTCCCATCTCATCTCTCTTGTAAACCTGAGAACATTCCAGAATACACAAAGTTTGTTCAAGCCACAGAAAAGTAAGGGGTAGAACAAGCCTTCAAAAAGCAAAAGGTTGTTTCAAGGGGAAAATGAACAATCAGAAGTAATGATAGGTTAGGTTTGGTTTAGATATTAGAAAAAGAACACTCTACACTGTGATGATAGTTAAAACCTGGAATAGGTTGCTCAGGGAAGAGCATAGTAAACATCCATGCACAGGGAATGTTTGTGGAGGGTTTTCTCTTGTCTTGGTTTTAAAGACTATGTTATTGTTATGGTTTTTTGGGGGGAGGGGTTTGTCTGGTAGCAGGGAGGAGGGTAATGGCTCCTTAAGCAACTGCTAAGAGTTCCCTCAGCTTGCAGTCTGCTGCTGGCAGCAAGGGAGGGGTTACAGTGGTGGCTTGCTTTTTAAGTGACTTTTAACGATTCACGCCCATCTGTGCCCATCTGTGCACCAGAGAAATGCATTTGATCCCAATAACTGGCTAAGAAGAAAACTCAGAATTACGCAGGCTTAGAGCTGACTGATGCCCAGGCAAAAAGATGCCACACGGTATACAGATCTTGGGGCTGAGGGAATGCTTGCTTGGCTTCTGTAGTGTTACAGATACATCTACTAACTTTTCCATCTGCAGCTCTCTTCAGTTCTGAGCTACTATGGCATTTCATCTACTAGATCTTTTCACAATAGGTATGAAGACAAAGATAAAAATCTTCATCTTGCTTCATCTAGTATATGAAATTTGACATGTGAAATTGTAATAACATATTCTATTTTGCAGAGAAAAAGAGGAAATGGACTTTATACGAATTAGTTTGGATATAACTATGACAACCTTTTCTTCCAAAATAATGCCTATAGCAGACTTCATTGTAATTTAATGAAAATTAAATTATATTTATTAAATAGCTGTATTTTTTTATTATGACAGTTTGTAACAACCTTGTTTCCTTATGTATGCCAAAAATTTCTTGTAGCACTGAAAGCAAAAGCTCTCTTACATGCCTCCTAATCTGAGACACAATCTCATTTAATTACATGGAGTAGTCTGTATCACTTGCCAGTGAGTCCACGACTTTCTTCAGATGTTTTTTCAGTAAGGCCCAGTAGGCACTCATAGCATGGTTATACACGGATATTTTCTCAGGATTTGGCTTTAGTTCAGAAAGCATTAAGATGATATCGTGAATGAGAGTTCTGAAAGCCTTCCCAAAGCCGATATAACTGATAATTTCTCACAGTATGAGAAATAATACTTCATCAGCTACAGCCTCGTTTCACATGCCAGGGCTTTCAATTCTGTCCCTCTCCCTAAGAGTCAACAACAAGTGGAGTGTCAAGCAAAGAAAACAGAGTGTCAGCAAGGGTACTTTGGCAACATAAAGAGGTACTATTAGCAAATATGCAAATGTGCAGTTGTTATTGTTAGAGATATAGTGAAGCCAGAAGACTGACTGGATGGCTGTGTTGTGCAGCACAGAAATGAACAGGTAATATGTCAGCCCTGCTCTGTAACAGAGGAGTCTTCACATGTTCTGATAATACCCAAGATTTATAAAAGAGCAAGACTGTGTTGTCAGAGGGATTTTTCATTTCATTTTTTAAATCCTTATTTAGCATCCACTATAACTTAAAGGTAAACCCAACAAGTTCTGTGTTGCATTGTAAGCACAGATCCATAGATTTCATGAACTTTTCTCAGATTCAGTCCTAGACTGGAAATCTTTTGACGTTCTCTCCTTCCACTTTCTTATGAATAAAGATTATACCAAGTTCTTCATGACATGGTGACCTGCAGAATTCTTTGTGAGACAGTTTTGTATCTTGATGAGATGGTTCAACCACTTGGACCTCTTAGAAACTTTTTGGAAATAGTTCTGAATAATTCTGCCTGATTTTTTAATACTGTCCAGGATTTACCAGACTGTAAGAAAGCACAGGAATAACCTCTCTTGTGGAATGCTTCTCTTTCTCATGTACTAAACAGAGAAAGTACAACAAACTGAACACATTAATCATCTGGAAAGGTAGGAAATAGACCTTAGCCCAGCACTGGGAATTATGAGAACTGGGTCATATAACCTTTGACAAATTGTATTCCTGTTGACAAAATGGAGACTTAACTGCTGTTTCCAGGGTGGTAAAATAGAAACGAGGGCATATAGACGATCTATCACACTCTTATTTTCACAAATGATAATCAGTTGAAAGTATTTGAGTATTTTTTTCCTAAAGATTAAAACCCCAGGCCTTTTCCTTTAGGATAATACATAAAATACTAAGGGGTCGGGGTGGGGGAAGCATATTGTAAGTGAATGGAGCAGACTGTGGCAGTATTAGCAACAGGGACTCATTTGCAGTTCTGAGAACACCTTCCTCCTCAGAGCCCACACA
>WKFP01015044.1:681982-699116 GCA_011057875.1 Pterocles orientalis | reverse complement strand
GCAAGTGGCATGCATTATGGTCCTGCCACTATTTGTCTTCAGCAGGAACCATACAGAATTAATATTCTGCTTAACATCAGTTTTTCTGGGGTATCCTGAGAAGAATGGGTAGCCAAACAGGTCTACAATTCAGAGACATTTCAACTTACAACCTCAACTTATTCGCAGACAAAGTCGTCCTTGCAGCCTACACAAGCTGAAATAAATTAGTGTCCTAGCTCTAGTTGCTCACTTTGTAGCTTTGATTCTGTATGTGGATATAAATTCAGAATCCTTAGTGGTACTATATGGGTAACTAAACATCTGTATCTGCTCTTATTTTATGAAACTATTATTACTTTAAGAAACAATTTACTGATGATGAGGGAACCAAAAAATTTTGCTCTTCAGCAACCATGGTGACTCCAGGACATGAATTGTAAAAGTGGGTACTTCAGCAGTAGAAAAAGAAGTCCCCGGTTAAATCCAGAACACCGATTTGTTAACTGGAATGACACTTCATTCCTCTTTGGAATAGGTGGAACTGTTGAACTGTTTTAGTTCAAAGTCTCATTTGGCTTTCTAGCTTTTACATTTGTATCTTGGCTATTCTTACATGTTTACTGGCATTTATGTTCAAGTTGTCATTTGTCCCAAAATATTTAAAATTCTGCCTTGTAGTCCAAATATCTGGGTTTGAGGATGCTTTCCAAAGGCCACCAGTTTTAACATTGCAAAGTTTTGTGGAGTGATTTTTAGAAAACCTTTCTCTCAAGAACAAGGGCAAGGATTAATTTTGCTTTTTAGATTTGCGTGTACTCACAGGAATTTAGAGGTTGAGGTCCTGTAACACCTGTGTTGCTTACAGGCTTTGAATCATGACAAGTAATCACATAACACGCTTGGCTTTCCAACTGCAAGGCTGCTTACTCTCTCTCCACCCTCTTCTTAAGTCACATTGCAACTGGAACCATTCTTGGATATCACATAAGAACATCTAGCAGTGGATGTTTGAGAAAAGAGCAAAAGAGTAGGAAAAGTGCACTTCTCCCCATGTATTCTCACTGATAATTTGAGTATTAGGTAGCGATAAGGGTTACGATCATCTTCAGGAGTATTGCACTTGCTATCTAATAATTTTTAATGTCTTTTGCTTTTAAAGAGCCTTTTATGACTTGGCCTTCACAATATCCTGTGGAAAGAACTTCACAAATTTATGTGCTTTACATTTTCATTTTAGGTCTCTTATTTTTCCCCTTTTCAAAAGACACTCATGATTTTATGTATCTTTTTCATAACATTCCTCTTCTATCTGCTATCCAGCTCATGAGTCCTAATCTATTTACTTCTTGTACAGAAGCGGTTTCATACCTTCAATCATCCATTTCTTCCTTCTTTGTGTTGTTCTTAGTTCTGCTATATATTCTTGATAAGGGGGCGACCAAAATAATCCACACATCATTCAAGATGTGGATGCAAAATGAATTTTCACAGAGGCAGATGTTATTTTTGTCTCATTTTCTATATCTCTCATCACTTTTTCAGCACCAGATGTGTGTTTGTACTTCTGTTGAGCAGTGAGATGATGAACTGTCCACAAAGGTTTCAAAATCTCTTTCCTGAGCAGCAGGAACCAGTTTGGCATCCATCAGGGTTTATGTGCAGGCAGGGTGGTTTTCCTATATAAGTTATCTGCATTTCTTCACATTCCTGTCAGAAGAATCAACATCTGTCTGTGGGGTATTAAGCCCTTCTGTTATTATCACTACTTCATTCACTGTATATCTCCTCTGTTTGTTTCCTTTGTATGTCTGACCAGCAGATGCACTGACTTCAGCTGTAACTCTGTCCTAAACTGCAAAAAATACACTTGTCTCAAAACATTCTTTCCTAAATCCACTGGATTGTTTTGTTTGTTCCCCATCAAACACAAAGCTTATCTCTCTCTTTCTAGTAGTCTGTATCGCCTGCAGCGCTTTCACTTTTTAGGCTGAACTGTTTTATTGTTTGCAACAATGCATCTTGTTTGCTGCTTTGTCAGTTTGCCTGGGGCATCTCAAACTTATTATAGCATGTTAATAAATGCCATCTGCTGTTCTGCATTATACGATGAAAGATGTGGGTCTTGTCAGTGTATCTGTGATCAGTTCTGACTTTCAAATAGAATACTTTTTCTTAAAAATGAAGAATCAAATTTTTACTAGTATTTTTTGCAATTACTTGAGCCTAGATGAATCTCATTTAACTTTAGGAGCCTACCTGACATACCTATAATAAGAACACATTTGCCTTTGGCTCATTTTGGAATCAGCACAAAGAAATACATACAAGATGATTCTTCCCATGTAAGAGTTGGCTCATCGTCTCAAAAATGCCTGCCTTTCCCTAGCTGAGACTCCGTATGCAGAGCCTCAGAGACCTGTGCTGGTAATTTAGATACTCCTCTTCTTTCCCACCTGTTATGCAGAATACCTTTGCTGTTCTACTACAAAATTCAGCAATTACTGACTAAAAAGAGCCCAGCCACTTGTTACAGAAGGTAATCTGATGTCTCTGCAATTGTATTAATCCCTGATGTGGGCAACAACTGCATAGAGTCCCTGAGACCATCTCACCTCACTTTTGAAACATAAGAAATCTTATCTAGCAGAGCAGGTCCTCTAGACCCCTTCTGTATTCAGTGGAGAGATACAGATACTGTTAAAAAGAGTGACTCAAAACACCTAAGCCCCCAGTTCCTTTCTGAAGGTGACAGTCTCATTTCTTCTGCTGGTTAGGAGCTTACGGTGGTGTATATACATCTAACTCGGAAGATTACTTAAAGTTAAATTAAGTGTATCAGAGCTAAAATGCTCTTTCTTTCTTTAAAAATGAAATGTTTCTGGGAATGCTCTGTTTCTGCCACCTGTGTGTAACCACAAGGTATAAAATAGGTGTTTGTCCCACCTAGTCTCTATCTGAGTGCACAAACGGGCAGAAGACTATCAGTGCTGGTAAGTTTTCTATGTTTATTCTTTGTGGTAGTTAGTGTAACAAGGATATAAGCGTGAAGACCACAAAGTTTTTTAATTCACTGAAAATGTACAGGATTTTTATTACTTTTAGATTAGACAAGTCAGAAGCTTCAAAAACATACAGAAACTCAAGAAATTAATGTCCACCATCCCAGTATTAAAAGTGTGGAGAAAAAGGAACATTTCAGCAGACCTCTGAAAAGACAGATACAAAACAGAATGAGGAGGAGATGGAGAACTTGATGTTGAATATGATTTAGTGTCTAAAGTTCTGAAAAGAGCTATTCTGTTTCAGATAATCCCTTCTGAATGTACAAAAGATGATCTAGTCAGATGCTAGCTTCAGTGTACGAGAGCCTTTTTATACCGGCAATACTAGAAATAATTGGTATCTCTTTAGCATCAGGAAAATGTGCCCTATTGAAAAGTCAGATACAAAAATGTGTGGGAATCTGTTGTCATGGAGAATCTTGAACCATTGTGTTTTATAATAGCGAAGAACTGGGTGATGCAAAATGGTTCTGGCTCAGATCTATTACAAGTGATTTGGCACAGACTAGGCTAGACAGAAGGGAAGGAGGTAGATTTTTTTCTCATCACTCAGAACGTCTCTTGGATATTAAATAAGGATGTTGAGTCCTCAAGCTCCAGAGACTTTATGACTATGCTGGAGTGTATCCAACAGAGGATTCACAGGCCATTTCATCAGTACATGTGCACATACACCCAAACATTCACGATAACTCAAGTTGTGAGGGAACTGGACTCAGGTAAACAACACAATTAAAACCTTGTGCTTGGTTTTAAACAGTGCAGGTACCTTGTGTAGCTGGGAAGAGCTGTTCTTACGACTGTTTAAAAGATCTAGGCACAGGAAAGGACAGGGGACCTCTATAAAATACGTGACAATAAGTACAGCCTTAATGGAATTTTCTTCATTTTATTTTATTTAATTAAGGGTGTGGGATTAAGAACCAAAGCTATTTTAACATTTATTACCTAGAATATGCTTGATATGTTTTCTCCTATTCATTTCTCATGAAGAAAATTTAACACAGATGTTTAGTTTAACAAAACCTTACAGTTAGATTCTGATCATGTCAATGAAGAGAATTATTTCAAAACTTTAAGATGTGTTTCTGTTTTTTTTTTAATATGACAGTTATGTGTGACTGTGGGTGAGAACCACAGGCTACAAAATATTTAGTTCTTTCCTGAATGGAATATAAAAAGGTGCAATATTGGTTCAATAACTGTCCACTGATTTTGCATTTAGTTTTTTCAATTCCATGCACTGTATTAACTGAAAGCACCCTGAAGGGATAAAACAAGAGAATTAAGGCTTAGGAGACAAAAGGATGCAAGAACTTCTTGCTATTCCTTACCAGAACTGAGAAGAGAATCCAAGACAGCAAGATGTTTTAGCTCTCACTGGTATCTAAGGCACAGCAGCAGTAAACAGTCTATGATTAGTTTGTGGCACTATAAAACAAACCAGGGACCATTTACAGACCCACTCAAATGGTATGGCTCACATCACATCCTTAAACTTCCTCGCATTCCTTCTCCAAGATCAGAGTGATTAAAATTCGTCCAGTGTTAAAATTGCTTAGTGGGACACTTTGGTGCTTTTTCCCTAAGTGCATGTGCTTTTTCCCTAGCTGACCCTGGACATTGTCTAGGAAGCTACTAATTGCTCCAGGGCAAAAATTAAACAGTATGGGTGCCAGTGTCCTGGCCTTAATTTGTTCACTAGCACGGATTTAGCCAAAGGTTCCTAAGACTGCCAAGGAACTGTAATTGACAGTGTGTTTTTATATAAAGGAGTTTTTCTTGCTCAGTTTTCTTTTCGACATCTATAGGAAACTATGCAGAAAAAGAGACACAAATTCTACTCAAAAGGTAGGAAGTAGAAGACAGAGTTCAAGTTGGGAAGGTAACACAAATTACAGCAATTTAGGCATTTATTCATCCTGTGTGTTACACGAAGCAGAGGTTCTTTGAAAAAAACTCTTGACTGTGAATTTAAAGACTGCTGTAGTGCAAACATAAGAGACATGAATTGCAGTTACATAGATAGCCCTCAGGCATTATCATTTTATATATAAATAATAATATATAAATAAATATTTTTAAAGCAATCTGACTAGTCTCCATATGTACAAAAGTCAACTTATATAGGATTTTGAAGGTACTTTTCTATCATTTTATTCACTGGAGTAATTTTTTTGGCAAAAGAATATTTTTTTTTCCTCAGGTTTTCTCATAATTCAACAAATCCTTGGCTGTCTTTCTTGGTTAAGTGGTAAGTTACTTGTGAAAAACTATGTTTTCTATTATGTGGGTTTCCATCTGTGGCTGAGTGCATCTGTTTTAAAATTTTGTTGTAGAGCTCATGGGAAACATAGTAGAGTCACCGGAATCTAGAAAGATGTTCTGCTGACCAAGCTGTACAAAGGACTCAGTTTCACAGATGTTTAACAACATTTTTGACACCTTGGGCTGTCCAAAACATCTTGTGGGAGTAGTTTCATATGTACCAGGACCTATGATAGGACTTATAACGCACTTCTGCTCTTCTCTAAAGCTGCTTGTAGGCCAGGCTAAATACTCTTAAAAAATGTCACTAGACAACAGGCAACTGAACGTAACCTAGGCATTTCTATATGGGTCATGCACTCCTGTCCAGGAATCACTGGACACCTGTAGCCACCTATTGGCTGGGTTTCCATTGCCTGGGGAGAGCCGTATGAAGCTTAGACAAATATATGTTTAGATGCCACAGATCAAACGATTTAACATGGAGATAAATCTCAGCCTCTGGGCTTGATTCAGCTGTCAATATAGATACCTGGTATCATATGAAATGTCCTGAGGTATCCTGCCTGGGTTTTACTGCTACTTCACAGGGACTTGGATCTCCTGTATGTCTTGTGTCATAACTGCCAGCTATATGTGAACATCTCTGATAGGCTACACCTCAGATGAAACTAGATGCTTATATTTAGAAACTCACTGTATCTGAATCAAGCACAAGAATCTTTTCAATGTTTCCAGACTAATTCGGAATTGATCAGTTAACACCAACTGGAGATGTGGCCAGTTGCCTTTGGTAGCATGAGACATTTTTGGAAAAAGTTGTTGGGTTTTCTGTTATGTTGTTGTTCAAGTGTTTTAAGAAAGGACTAAGCCTCTGAAATCGTTGCTGAAAACTCAGGACACTTCAGAGTTTGGCCAAACCCCCGAAACAAGCAAAGCCTTATGGTCTTCATAAATCACCAGTATTCAGTACTCTCAGGCATTAAAAGCAACACTGATATTTCATTGTTGAATTCTCAATTCTCCCCCTGAAGGCAGCAGGAGAATTGTAACAAGAAGTTTTGCTAAACGTAGTTTTACTAAAAAAACCTCAAAGAAGTCAACACAAACCAGAATATGTCTTTCTATATGTTTGTTGGGTTTTTCAAAAAATCAGGATAAAATAATAGCTTGTTTTCCTCCAGCTTCTTACACCTCTGCAGGTACTCACTGCTTCCTTAGACAACCTGACTGGTAGAATAGGGAGCCACCTGGACAAGTTGTCTTGGCCTGCCATGATTATGATTTGCTCAGAATCTGTCAGACAAAAAAAGCCGAGTCAAATTAACAAAGGAAAAAATGACACAATTATTTACCATTTTAAAACGCAGTTTCATCCCACTCAGAAAAGCCTGTGGGAGTGTTGTGGTTGGATAATATTTCTCCTGGGAAAACAAACAAACAAACAAACAAACCAAAAAACACCAACCCTGATTGCAGAAATTTGGATTTTGTGCTAATTTGGAAAGAAAAAAAAAAAATCTTAAATGCTTGATTTCTCCTTCAGAATGAGATTTGGTTCAAATGCAAAAAATACGTTTTCCAGCCAGCTATATGCCCATTAACATTGTGCCCTTGCTACTGCAAGTGAAACAATGAGACAAGAGAGGGGAACTATGTCAATGTTATGTTCCCTGCTCATGTCAGTCCTCCATTCCATTCCAGCTCTGGATTCAAAGCAAATTCTCCACCACGGTATTAGACAGAGTAGGAAAACATTGAATAACTTGAATTTTGTAAAAAATAGTAAAAAATTATATCTAACCATCTTCTTTTACATAACTCTGTTTCTCATTCCACTCATACCTTTTTATTGAAAACATACACCAGAAATGGATCTCGTTTTTCATTACATTTTTCTAAAAGCGGTATTCAGAAGTGCAGAGCATTTACATTTGCAGTTTCTATTAAAGCTAAGGTCTATTATGTCAGGCTTGGAAGAAATCGATCCTTTCACAGTGAAAGAATTAGAAATAATTCCAAAATCTTGTTTCAACCCATGTGATCAGTGTTGAGATGTGTTCAGCCTGGACATATGTTTCACCACACCACAGGGAATTTCTTACTATATATTAACATTAAGAATACATCTCCTTTTTTTTTTTTTTTTCCTTAAAGCTTTTGGTCAGAATTTATATGCACTGTCACATACTAGGGCATCTCAGTGTACATTACATGGCATGTAGAATAATGATAGCATAAACCTGAGGTACAGCTTAAATGTCATCACATTCCCTCAGCTATCTCATCTAACCAGTTCAGCTTCTTAATGTTTCTTCTTAAAAGTAGCTGCCTTACATCTACTGTATTCACCTACAATAGAGAGGTATTCACCTCTCTATTGCTGCTATGTTAGAAAATAACTTACACTGACAACAGTTCTGTTTTCCTTTAATAAAATCCTTGAAACAAAATGGTCATATCTGTTACTTTCTTGTCTAAAATAAGTATCTGTCATTTATACTGCACCAGACCTTTTGAAAGTGCTTTTCAAAAGCTAATAACTATTTTTTCCAGCACTCAATGCATTCGGATTTACTCATTTGTCAGCTGGATAACTGAAGATGTAAGGAAGATAAGTGACTTACTCAAGGCTGTGCACGAAGTTGGCGATAGCAATAGCTGTAGAGTTCAAGTCTTTTCTTTTCACTGCTCTGCTGAGTGCTCTTCCACTTTGTGACTAAGAGACCATTTAATTCTGTTTCTTGGTACCCAGGAACAAATTCATCAGTGAGTAGAAGAGATAAGTTGTTCTTTTTTTTTTTTACTTACAGAAATTTTCTCAAATCTTAAAAAAACTTGTCTAACTGGACAGAATTCAGTGCTGGTTTGCTATTTGCTTTAGAAATGGCTGTTCACCTCCTCCAGATTAGGTGACAGACCCCAATACAGTGTTGTCCAAAGAAGGAGTTCCTGAGGTTTAGAGTGGGAGTTCACAGACCTTCCAAAGATGACAATTCTCCTTGCCAATACACAATTACTTCCTTTAGTCAGGAAATATCAGCTTTGCTTTATACAATCCATAAAACCTGGAATGGGAATTTATTATATTCATTTTATAACTTTGTCAAGTAGAACTAAACACTTTATTTTCAATGGAGAGGCATAGCTGCGTGTACAGTGGTTCATCTGACCAAATGTAGTCATCTAGTTTGTAGTTGATAATACTGTTATACTGCCACTGAGCAGTTCAGATGTGGCAATCCATGCTGAGACATCCTAGTTTACTAAGATGAATGTTGCCAATGGTGTATTCGGCTACATCCAGAAATTTTGATCTTTTTTTTCTTCCCAGTCTAACTAAAGCATACACATTAGAAAGAGGATTTCTTCCTGTCCTTCTCATGGGCATGAAGTAGAATATATGGAATTCCAATGGCAAAGAGTTTTGGGGAGGAAAAAAAAAACATGGAAAAAAAGAGTATATTTTCTTCTTCAGGGAAAGCTAAGACCGGCTGTAAAACAGGCTAAAACCAGAAGAGTGGTGCTAAGTCTATGAGGTGAACTACGGCTGATGGGCAGTGAACTTTGGTTGTAGAAGCTGTGATAAAGAACTTTGTAATAAAGTCACAGCACAGAGGTGCATCTGTGATCTGATTGTTTCATTTACATTTCATTTAACTGCTTTATTGGGAAGAGAGAGTATTATTAGGAACAATCTTAGGAACAGTCCCTGGCAAGTTTTCCCCCATCTCGAGTATTGTTTGGAAAAACACGGGTAAGCAAAGGTAAAACTATACCTGGGAGCTTGCTTACAATTAATATCATAGATGGCTACTTATCACTGAATCTAACTGTGCCTCAGTCTTTTTTTTTTAATAGGGTAGACTTAGCCTAAAAGTTTAAATTTGGCTTTGTCAAGTGCAATGTCCAAGGAAGTCAAAACCCAAGGTTTCAGTCAAACTGAATAGCCCAACATGATTTGTAGGTTTCTCTTCTTTATATTATTTAGTTACTGCAATCTTTCTATTTTTCATTTCCATGCAATCCACATACTGGAAAGAAATTTCTGTACAATGGTACTGACAAAAATTGAACCTTGTCTTTACAGTATAGGATTGTGTTATTTCTGCAAGTTAACCCTGTTTGATCTTATTTTTCTACCCTATATGAAATTTCTTCCGTTCTTCTCAATTACATAGGCATATCCTTTGCTTTGTAGAGCTTTTATATCTAATTGATTTCTCATTCCATTCCAGCTACAGTTAAACACATCTGTATGTATTAATGGTTCCATAAATCAGTATGCAACTGAAAGCTGAACAGCTCTACTGTGTAGATGTGAATAGGTCATTGTGTCCGTAATTAGCAGCACACCTGCTGACCTTGATGGTTATTTCTTGTGTCATTGCTATATTGTGTCAGAAGAACCCAAACATCATTTCATTACCTAAAATTCCTGACAAATATGTGATAGACAGCAGCGGAAAGGGCAAACTCATCTGAATTTTATCTCACTTGTCAATTACCATTTTTTTTAAAGGGCAGGTTTAATGCACTGAGAAAATTCTTAAGACAGATTCTACATTTGTGTTCATTGCTTAAAATGGTTGTTTGACAGAAGAATTTATTTACATTATTTCAAAAGGTAAAAGGTTTCTATTGTCAAGTGCTGGTCCTTGTATACAATTACATTTAGGTTGAAAAAAAAATTATTTTTTTCCCAAAACAATTCTGAGATGTGTATTTTCTAGAATGAATTTTTCTAAGTAGTTAGTGCAAGTGTTACTGGTAGTTTAAAAGTTGCTGGCAGTTTAAACATTGCAAATTTTATATCCTGATATTCTTAAATTGAAACGACAAAACACCTCAAACTTAGAATCTTGGAGTACTCTTACTAATGCAATCCATTGTGCAGATGAAGGCTAACTATACACTGGACTGCATTAGTCAGAGCATGTCAGTGGAAATTATTATTCCCTTCTGTTCAGCACTTGGGGCATCCGATCTACTCTGTGTCCAGTTTCACAGTCCCTCATGCGAGGAAGGCATTGAAAACTGGACTAAGTCCAGCAAAGGGCCACTCTTGGGGACAATCTAGGGGATCAGAGAACTTGAAAACCAGAGGAACACTGAGAAAAACGGGTTTGTTCATCCTGAAGACAAGAAGGCTGAGAGTGCTGAAAGGCTGTTTTCAGACATCTAAAGCAAGATTCTGGAGAAGCAGGATTTGGACTCTTGTCGGAGATGCACAGCAAACATACTAAAGCAAAGAGATGCAAGTTACAGAAATGGAAATTCAGACTGGATGTAAGGGAAAAATCACAGAGTGATGGTGGTAAGACCCTGGGGCTGGGACCCAAAGGCCCTGAGGGATCTCCATCCATTGAGACATTGAAAACTTGATTGAGCAAGATCCTGTGCAACTGCTGCAGTGTAAATGTTGGTCTTGTTTTGACTGAGGGGTTGAACCAGATAACCTACAGACTACCAACCTAAATTATCATAGGTTTCTGTAACATGTACCAGTTTTAATTTCCCCACATAATTTTACCCAAATCCTCCGGGAGAACCAAATACACTCTCTTCTAAGAACCTGGAAGTCATATCCTGTGAGAAGAGTTAAGAGTTCTGAGGCATGAAGTGATCTGCATCATACTATTTGCAAACTGGTTCCGATTATTTTAAAAGCAAAAGGCTAACTGATCTGCATTATTACAGCCTCTTGCTTTCTGTATCGCAATGCACTACTTGCTGCCAAAGACACCTTCATATTTTCCTGAGATAAAACAGATGTGTCTATACCTGGCACTCTAAATTTCTAATGGAGGCTCATTAGCAATGATGCATTCTCAGTGACGGGTTTGCTTTGCTGTGTGATCGCAAAGAATGGGAGCATGTGCATTGATATCAGGGATGTCCTGTGACATATCAAAGCCATTTTCATTTTCATGTAAAAGGGAACACAGCATGTGACATTTTCTCTTTCCTGTGTTTTGACCGCCATTTAAGCATGCTGAAATGGAATCCCCGAAGATAAAATGGAAGAAACAAGGGAGTATGTAAATGTATTCAGAAGTCTGAGTAGCTATCTGAACCTTTATTAGTACAACTGATGTTTGTATAGCCTCATCGTGTCTGCATATCTTATAAACTGTTATTCATATCAGTTCTAGAATCCAATTTTCCCTGAAGTAGCTCATTCAGTACTTGTATAATATTGCTATTGCTGATGACTGATAAGACTGAAGGAAGTCCTTGGAGAAGACAGGCAGTCATCTTTTATTTGGGAATGTTTTTTGTAGTTCCCAGGCCATGAGGGATAGTGGTTCACCTCCATTCTCTATTTGCTAGACTGAGGATGCTTAAGACAATGTCACGCTAGTCTGATTGGGTCAGGATGCCTTATGAGCACAATCATTTATTAATAAGAGGAAAAAAAGAGTCAAAATTAATAAAAGGAAACTAAAAAGTTAGTGTGATGAAAAAAGAAGTGGAAGATGGACAGAAGGAGATTTTCTAGAAGAGTTTTCCAGAAAATGTGAGGAGTAGAAAAGCAAAAGGGCTGAGAAGAAAACTAGGGAAGAAAATATGTTCTGCACTTGGGAACTGGTGTCCTACACCAGCTTTAGAAGCCTGGAAGGAAGAGACTCTGCTGTGCCTCAAATGTTAACCTGAAGATATATTATTCTATTCTACAATGCAATGTCAAATGTCTCTTGGAAACCTAAATAGATTATGTCCACTGCTTCATCCCTATCTGCTCCCTGCATTCTTCTTATGATAAGACAGAGATTTATATTCTTATTCTTCTCAAATGGGTGCATCAATCTCTGCTGTCAGGTTGCCTGTCCAAATAACAAACCTGCATATCACAGAACTGTTTTAAATGTAATGTTGATAGATGTTGTTTGTGTGCACTTGGCATCAACTTATGGTCACTTCCCTACAAATCACAGTCTTCTCAAGAAACCCTTATTTTCTATTTTTTCCACGTTCTCACCATCAAGAATTAATTATGGTCACGGAGTCATTATTTGGGACATTTCTAGGAATTTGGCACTTCCCTGTCTCTAGACTGAGTTACTGAGGTACCCACTGTTGCCATTCTCTTTCTGGCTGCAAAAATCCTGCTTTGCATTTTTGGGGATAGAAGCATTGCCAATGCTGAACGAAGCTGAATGTTTTCAGTGAAATCTCTGGTCTGATAAACCATTGCAAAATGTTCTTCTCGCTCCGTAGCTGTGTTACCTGCCAGCACTCACCTGTGCCCTCTGATAACTGTGCAAAGACCTTGTGCTCATCTCTCTGCACCGCCAGCTGCTGGCTCAGCTCCAGGCTGCACTTGCCCACTCCTCTCTCTTCCCTAAAGCACACACCTACTTCCAATTTTCATCCACTCCTAGATAAATTATTTGTCCAAGTGTCATTTTTTTCCCCATATGCAAATCCTCTTCTGCTCTTTACCCTTTTCCTCACAGGAACAGCGAGCGACAACTAGGTATTGAACTAGCAGCTGGTCTTTACCAGGATAATCCATGGCAAAAATGTAGCTCTTTCTGAGATGTCCATTCAGATCCTACTCTCATGAACCTAGAGCGAGAAAATGTAAACTTCTTTCAGAATCACAAAAGCCAAGATGTAATCTCTCTTGAGTGTTGTTGCACTGGCCCTTTATGTAAACAAGACACAGAAATAAAGTCAGAACATTTTTAATACAACTGATGAAGTATTTATCAACATTTCACCATTATTAAAACTGTCAGTTTATTTTTTATTTTTAAAAGTTCATTTTGAAAATATTATTCTGTGTATTTTGCATTCCTAATTTGCCTCCGTCATAAATAAAAGGGAAGTGATTTCACACACTGCTCAACATATTGCACAGGAGTCTGGTTAATTCCTGCATAAGCTACGGATGCCTTCATCTGTTTTTCGGTTTCAGATTCCTTGCAATACTCAAGTCTGTAAAACTGGTATTTATCCTGGTATTAATCCCTGTCATTGTTAGCTCACAAGAAGGTCTGTTGTAACGCATCGTTTATGAATTTGCTCTTGTCCTTCATATCTTCATATATCCTTAAATCAGTAAAGTGGTTAATGTGAGCATCCACAGACTCATTTATCTCATACAACAGTATATTCTACATGTGAAGAATTTTCCATTTTTCAGTCCTTTTGCCTCAAGTATCTCAGTATTATCAGATTACAGCTCACAGTTGTGTAGGATCAATATTTTTATGAGTTTACAAGTCCATATAGCTTAAAAAAAATGAAGACTATTAGTTAATATTATAAAATGTTGATATCAATTAAATATACTATTTTTTTTCCTTGCTGTTCCTATCACAGGAAAGTCAGTAGGAGACGTATCACAGGTTACAGTGGACCTTTAGACCAAACTTATAAAGTTAAGACATTATCGTTAATGTTAAGGTTTAATTTAACAACGGTTATTTCAGAATGAGGATGGCCTCATTTCTTATGCAATTCTACCATATTAAATAGAATTAAACAATGGAAGCACTATGCATAAGCTTTTTCTACAAAATCTTGTTTATTTGTAAATTAACAATTTCAAATGCATACCAATTTCTAGCAGAATACTGTCTGACCTCTAGATGAACCTAAAAACCTAACAATACGCCTAATATGTAAAATATTGATCACATATGCAATGTATTACCTCATGAATATATGACAAATTATAAAAGCTTTTGTTGTAAGGCTTATAGAGCATTGCTGTAGTGCTTACTGTAAGATAACTGTTGTGTAACGGCAGCCCTACTCTCCAAAAAGAGATATACCTATCTCAAACCTTCAAACAGACCTCTAGGTAAAAGAATGTAACAAGGTGGTGATGGGCTTTGTTAAGAGATAAATAATCAAAGATAACCAGATACCTTCTTCTTAACTTTTTTTCAGGTTCTGGCCAAATGTGGGAAAAAGTTAACAAGGAAAAAAAAACTACAACAGATTTTTTTTTTTTGCAGTTTGAGATAGAAAGTTGTTTATTTAGTTGTATAAAAGTGGGGACCATTTTCAGGGAAATTTGGAAGCCTCATTTGTACAGTGGACACACTGTATAGAAATTTCCCAATTGCCGGGAGGGGCTCTCCAAATCTTCCCTGCAGCCAGGCTCCCCAGCAACTGCAGATCTGAGTGATGGTAATGTATTAATAGGGCAATTCGTGATGTTGCTAGCTCTATGTAGCAATGACTAGGTGCGTTACCTTTCTGCTTGCTATAGCAGTTCGCTTATTATTTTGCTGCTTTACCTTCTTTTGCTTTAATTCATTTTAATTGTATTATTTTCCTCGTTATTTTATCACTTTAAACATAAATAAAGATAAGCATGCTTCTCTAATCTGGTGCCTGTATTCTTTGTGCTAACCCCATTGACTGGCAAAACACCAGGCTGGATGAGGCTTTGAGCAACCTGGTCTAGTGGAAGATGTCCCTGCCCATGTCAGGGGAGTTGGAGATAGATGATCTTTAAGGTCCCTTCCAACCTAAGCCATTCTATGATTCTATGATTCTGCCTATTGAAATTATACTACTAGTGCAAGGATTTCCTATCAGTCTGCAAATGGAATTCATGTTATATATTACAATAGTGAACATGACAGTGAAATTTCCAAATTTAAATTTTAATTAATTAATTAATTCTAAACAACAGGCAAGATCATCAAGAGAATTGTTTCAGACTCAACTAGACAACAACATTTTAGTTTTTCTCCAGCTTTGGGTCCAAATCAAAATACTAAATCACTCATGAAAAATGGAATTTTGGAACAAAAAAAATTTGCATTAAAAACTCAGATTTCAAACAAAATTTGTCCATTTCATTATTTCATTAACTTAAATACCAAATTAACTAACTCAGACGTTATACACTTTGAAAAAATACTGTTGATCAAAACTAGCTGTTTCATGAACATATATTTGAGTTTCAATTCATCATGTTCTTCTCCAGCTGTGCATTTCTAATGAAGCAGTCAGTGGGGTTTTGTTACTACATACTGAATATGTCATTTTTTGAGGAACTGAAACTTACAATTTGTATACTTAAAGTCGCTTTTGCTAACGATTGAAGAAATCAACAGGCCCACTAACTTTTTTGCTTAGGGAGTTAAACACAACCTAATTTTGGGGGAGAAAAGTCCTCAATTCCTGAAATGAAGATTTTTTGAAGGAGCTTTTTAAAAGTATAGATGTCCAATTCCAGTGAAATTCAGAACACTCTACAATTTCATTTTCTTTTCTTAAAAATTACAAGAGAAATCAGCAAGATAAGAGTAACATTGAATAATACAGAAATGTATTTTGCTAACAAGTTTTAAGGATTGTTACATTTTTTTGTCTTTCTGAAAGATCCTAGTTTGTCCAAAATTCTTTGGTCAACATTGCATACTCACTTTTTTCCTCCTGTTCCTTGATGCATTTGCAATTAGAAAATTCAATCAGAGAGAGTTTATTCTAGAGGTTAAACACATTAATATTTAAATGATTACAGAGCCTAACAAAAAGAAAGCTACTGTCCCAGCAAATTATTTTGCCATGTGACAAATAATCTTAATCTGCTGAAAACAAGCAAAAAACCCAAACCAAAATGAAACAAGCAAACAAACAAAAAAAGCAACATGAAAGACCAAATGTTGCTGTGAGTTAATCCAATGTTTGGAATGAATAATGGAAGGAAACAACTATTTCATTAGAACTGTTCATTGTTTGTCAAATTACTCAGGATATATGCTTACACCAGATCCTCATCCAGTGTGAATTATTATGGTTTTGTTAACTTCTTGAACATTTGTGAAGGATTGTTCATGTAGGTATCACAGCAAATTTCTATGAGTGAGGGGCTGCCTACTGAGCAGGTCAAATGCATGTATTTTGAACTAATTCATTGAGTCAGTGACTTGATTAATCTTACTTCAGGACTTCCAGTTTTGCATCTCTCTGACTCAGCTGTACGCAAGGTGAACTACCTCTTATCAATCAAGAAGTTCACATCTTTGGTGACTGCAATTCTTTCAAGTGCTGGGAGAAGCAGAAGTATTTATCATGTTCTCAAGGTGTTTTCTGAATCTTTCAATCTTTTATCTAGATCACAGCCAATGCCTCTTTCTTCAACCCTTTCGTAGATTGCAAAATCAGCAGTTTAAAAAGACGTTCTCAGCACAGGAAGCACAGGAGAACTAGGACACATAATCAATCTTCAGACTCCCACAGAACCTGCTAACAGGTTCTTATTTCTGTAGTCATCCAAAGGATTAGGCTGCTTGGTTAAACAACTTCACTTTCTCCCTGCCTCTCTCTGTTTGTGTATATTGTCCCTTTTTCCTATCTCTGTGATACCAGTACATCTTTTCTTTTTAATTCCTTTGGTAAAATATCTGTTACTCCTTTTTTATTCAGCCAAGCACATTCTACAATGAGATCTCAGCTGCTTGTATACACTTGAAAGACACACTCAGCATGGTATCCTTAGAAAGAAGAAAAATAAAGCCTAATATAGGGTTTATTTTGCTGTTCAAAAGTGTAGCCAGAAAGAAAATAGCAAGACCCCAGACACTATAGCTTTCACTAAGTGTATGTCAAATGCAGGGACACGCTATCATAGAGCTGAAGAAGTTGTTATTATCTTGACATGCTAGTGGTGTCTTGATCATTGATAAGTGGAAGCTGGTATTTACTGTGCAGTGTTTTAATTCCCCCTGGCACCTTAATCACTCCTGAATGCATAATTGGGTTTATAAGTATTGCTCTACTTTCTTCCATGCCATGCTGTTCTCTCTCATAGTGGTTTTTTTTTTTTTTTTTTTTTTTTTTTTTTTTTC
>WKFP01015044.1:658923-674101 GCA_011057875.1 Pterocles orientalis | reverse complement strand
AAAAGAAAAGAAAAGAAAAGAAAAGAAAAGAAAAGAAAAGAAAAGAAAAGAAAAGAAAAGAAAAGAAAAGAAAAGAAAAGAAAAGAAAAGAAAAGAAAAGAAAAGAAAAGAAAAGAAAAGAAAAGAAAAGAAAAGAAAAGAAAAGAAAAGAAAAGAAAAGAAAAGAAGATAAAAAAATATTCCCTTTGTAAGGCACCTATAACAATCATCCAATCCAAGAGCCTGACCACTTCAGGCCTGACCCAAAGTTAAAGCATGTTGTTAAGTGCATTGTCCAAACGCCTCCTAAAAACATTGATAGGCTTGGGTCACAGACCACCTCTCTAGGAAGCCTGTTCCAGTGTTTGACCACCCTCTCAGTAAGGAGATGCTTCCTAATATATAGCCTGAACCTCCCCTACTGCGGCTTTGAACCACTCCGATGTCCTGTCACTGGGTACCAGGGAGAAGAGATGTCTGCATTTTCCCTCCTCAGGAAGCTACAGAGAGCAATGAGGTTACCTCTCAGCCTTCTTTTCTCCAAATTAGACAGGCCCAAAGTCTTCACTTCACCTCACAGGACACTCCTTCCTGCCATTTGACCAGCTTTGTTGCCTTCCTCTGCATGCACTCAAGGACCGTCACATCCTTCTTGAATTGTGGGGCCCAAAACTGCACACAGTACTCAAGGTGAGGCCACACTAACACTGGATACAGAAGGATAACCACCTCTTCTGACAGCTGGTTATGCTGTGTTTGATATACTTGAGGATGCAGTTTCTCCTCTTGGCTGCCAGGGCACGCTGCTGGCTCATATTGAGCCTTCTGTCAACCAGCACCCCCAGATCCATTTCTGCAAGGCTGAGAAACAATGGCTGAAAAGACAGTGGAAGAAAGGGATGTTTTTGTCTTGACATACAAATAAGATACCCAGATATATTTCAGTGATTAGTAAACATGTGTAACGGTTTCAAAGCAAGCTGTGTTTGACTGTGTTGTCCATTCTCCCTGTGGGCAGTGAAGAGCAGGAGCCATGTCTGTACCTCTCTCACAACGGAGTCCCACTGTTTTGTGGCTGGGTCTCAGCTCACAACTCTCCAGTTCCTCTGCCAGGTCCTTGGCAGGCGAAGCTGGGTTTTCACCCTGTTAGAGACTTTCCTGACCATGCCCAGTTGGCTGCATCTTTATCAGTAAATTAAATGACCAAAAATATCTTCTGCTACTGGGAGCAAGTGATGCAACACAACGCCTTTGTGGCTGAATTCTCATCTTCCAAAATGGGCTGTCCACATCTGTTCTGTCTGCTGGGAACAGCCCACTCTATTCCCTGGTCCGTGGCTGGGAAACACAACGTAACAGGTTACTAATTGGCGCAGGCTAGCGGAATGCCAGAGGGAAAGTTTATGTTACCACTCTGATCTGCTCAGATTGTGTCCTGTCTTGATGCCTAGCACAGACATAATTACTGTGAATTTCTTGAAAATGGCATGAAAGAGTTAGTTCTAAAACGTGACTGAGGGAATTTTTACCTCCTGAGAGCTAAGGAGGACTTTTAAGTGATCATTTAAACCACAGTTTGGTTTTATTTGGAAAGAGTATGAAGAAAAAAATACACTTGCTGTGAAGCATAGGAAAAGAAATTTCAGGCTGTGATCCTGAAATTGGTCTAAATAAGATGTTGTTTATTCTTCCACAGGAGAATAAAAGTTAGCAAATTAATAAAATAACTAGTTCCCAATATTGGGATTAAGATGGACTCTTTTGAATCAGGCACTCAGTATTTGGATCAGCCTTCCTGCAGGTTCTATTTCATCTTTTAAGACTTAATTCCAGAAGACACAATCAGATCTTAAAACCCTTCCCATTGTCCAATTGTCTTGTTTTCAGGCAAAAGAGGCAAATGTGTTCCATTACTGGAACTCGCCAAATAGGTCGGATATAGATGCTGCGTTTTATGTGTTTTCCATCTGAGCTTCACAAGTGGTGTTACAGCAAGGTAGACCTGAATAAAGCTAATTAACACCTTCTTACTCTTTTAACCCCTTAGCACCTAGCTCACATAAACCATTGATAGAATAAAGACAACTGTATCTGTGATAACCTCTTGATAATGTGTCAATAAAATGTGATCGAGAATATATATCTCTTGGGATTTTAGGATTAAATAGGCATTTTGATAAATGTTGCAAATAGCTTTGTAGATAAGGCTATTTATATGAACGTGAGAATGTAAGAAATGTAAAAAGGATCAGAAGAAAGATGAATTTCAATAATCATTATGTTCAAAAATCACGTATGAGAATGGCCATTACTAAGAACCTAAAGAAGAATTTAGGAATAGGAGCTGGAGTACCTCCCCTATGAGGACAGGCTGAAAGAGTTGAGGTTGTTCAGCCTGGAGAAGAGAAGGCTCCAAGGAGACTTAATAGCAGCCTTCCAGTACCTGAAGGGGGCTACAGGAGAGATGGGGAGGCACTCTTTATCAGGGAGTGTAGTGAGAGGACAAGGGGTAACGGGTATAAGCTAAAAGAGGGTAAATTTAGACTGGACATTAGGAAAAAAATTTTCACTATGAGGGTGGTGAGACACTGGAACAGGTTGCCCAGGGAAGCTGTGGATGCTTCATCCCCGGAGGTGTTCAAGGCCAGGCTGGATGAGGCTTTGAGCAACCTGGTCTAGTGGAGGGTGTCCCTGCGCATGGCAGGGGGGTTGGAACTTGGTGATCTTTAAGGTCCTTTCCAACCCAAACCATTCTACAATTCTATAATTCTGTAAAGCATTGATATTTACCCCAAATACTCATGTTGTTACAGATCTGTGGCTCAGAGAGTTTCTGAGCTAAAATAGTTTATCCTACTCAAATAGCTTTTTAATTATTGTTATTTGCTCATTGATCAGAAGACAACATGGTGACAGAAAAAGCCTGGATCTACTAACTAGACTATGTGCGGTGCATATGCCATCTGTTCAGACCAGTTGAGGTGATGCACAAACTTCTATTTTTTTTAACCGTTATTAGCTGATGCTGGTGCAAGGACAAGATCTTTGGCGGGGGAATCTTTTTCATTTGGGTGTAGCTCTGGTTCTGAGACCCAGTCTCAGAAATTATGGGCCATTTGGACAGAGGTAGCAGCAGCAGGAAGTTTTTTGCAAGTTCAGCACATTTTCTTGGCCTCTTTTTTGTGGTTTTGTTTTTTGGTTTTTTGGAGGGTTTTTGTTTTTCTGAGTTTTTTTTAGTATTACAAGAAATTTATACATTTCAGAAATGCCAAAGCAATTTAACAATTGGAAATTCCTTTAAATTTCAGGAACAAAGTTTTTGACACTATTTGACACCTTTCTTTCAGCCAAAAATAGCCATGAACTCCTCATTTGCCTTGAAGATGCATTTTTCAGTGAATAAATAACTTCTTTTCCACTGTAGCCATTACTTGACTACTTGACTCTTTTTTTTCCATGCTTAGAGGTATTAGCACTATTTTGAAAGCCTACATTGTGATATTGTGATGTGTGACTGAAACAGAGAGACTGCTATTTACAACTCAGAAATAAAACAATTACATTAACTCCTAAGGCGCTAGCTTATATTTTAGCAAAATCTTCACTTTAACTTTGTCATCTTCTACATTATTGTAGGACTATAGTGGTTGTCCAGTAGATAAAGGAAATCATGAGCTGATATCCCTAGTATCTATCATCTAACATAGCACACATATATGAAGCAAACAAGGATACAAGAAACAGTAGAAAAAGTGATTTATCTCACAGGTGACTGTCCACACAGACAGCTTGCTGAACATCTCATACTCTGGCAGTAAAACATATTTGTTTAGAATAAACAGTATGAATTGGAGGAAAAAAAGCCTCATAAGTAATGGAATAAGTTTGTCAAGGATGTGGATTGTCTTTCCGTTTATTTACAAACGTTGGGCTACTGAAGAAGTTAATAAATAAAATATAAAGCAAGATCTGTCATGATAGTCTAAAGAACCTATTATTCAGTTCTGTTAAATTTTCAAGGTATGGTAATGCCTGGTTTCTTTCACTGTTTTAAGGATTAAGGATTGATTATACTCTTTTTAATGCAAATCGTTCTTTTGTAATTATGGTCTTTTAGCCCTTCTGGCCCTCATCATATTTTAATTTGTATGACTCCTTTGCTTTTGAAAACAACTCAATTTTACATTTGGGAGTTGAACAAAGGGGAAATTCATCTAGCTACTTCATTGACAATATTGTACTTTAATTTGTCTTCGACTTTTGAGTTCATTGCATGTTTGTACCCATAAGCAATGAGTCTTCTAGTTATCTTGACAAGCTTATTTTTACATTTGTCAAAGTCCAAGGAAGTCTAGTAGAAATCACTCTGCCAGGTCTGCTATCGTGGACCTTTTAAATAGACAAAGACACCCCCCAGAATGGAAGAATTCACATCTGTCTAAAATTTCTGTCCCCTTTTACTGTCACTTTGTTCTACTTTTTGAAGAAGGAAATTTCAAAGATCTTTTTACTGCTTCAATTTAATGGCTGCTTAAACTCTTGAATAAAATGTTCGCATTACCAATATTTCTCTTAGCTAAACATCTTCTGTAGAGAGAAAATAAGACAGATCTCTCGTGTTTCAGATCAACAAGGAAATCCAGCATTTCTAGCCACCTTCTTAGACATCGTGCAACATTTATGCCTTCATGTGCCTTTCTCTAAGAATTATAATATATACCGCTCAGAGTAGAAATTCTGTGGCAACAGATCAATTGTATAAGACAGTCATCGGACTAGGCAAAAATTGTCTGAATTTGCTGTAAGGGAAATGTACTGTGCACAAATAAACTCTAGTATTGACATCGGGTGTTTGGAGAAACACTTCTCACACCACTGATGTCTAAGAAAATGAGGTGAAAGAAAGATTGGTTTTTAAGTCTTCAAAACATTTTGAAGACTTAAAAGAAGACTTTGAAGACTTATTCATTCCTTCAACATTTTTAAAAAACCTTAGATGACCTTAAATCCAATCTAAAACATTTGAAAATATTTCAGAAGTCTTTGGGTTTCAAATGTGTTGTTGGGTCTCTAAAAGCACAGTCAAATTGTTTGTATCCTTTGGTCTCAAGAGAGATGTTCACAGGATTATCATGTGCTGCAACAATCAGAAAATGTGCTGGTTTTTACCATCATTGCCTATACTCCACATAATTGAAGCATGCTTAATCGAAAGTTCCCAAGGGAAGCGTAATGATGCTTGATTAGGATAGTTGTGTCATCAGGCAAAGGTAGCTTTGTAATTAAAGCACAGAACTATGCAAATTACTTCATTGCTCCCTCCCTCATTTCCCCTCGCTCTTTCTCTCTGCTTCACACACATACTCTATCAAAGTCAGATTTACGAACCTGTAAAATGAGGTGAATACCTGCTTCACAAGGAAGCTACTCCTCAAGGGTTAGAAAGTGCTCTGAAATCATAACACGTAAGGCAAATGTGTTCAGGATACTCCTCTGTTGCAGAACAGAGCTTAGGCCAGGAGTGACCACAACAGCAGAAATAGCATCAGTTTATATCTCTGCCCTGGCACTGCGATTTATCTGTTTTTTTTCCTGGGATCATAAGAATAAGCTACCAGAGAGGATCATCCATCCATTCCTGTCTTTAGCTTCAGGAGTAACTTCTCATGCTAGTAGCAGATGCCTATGGAAGAAAAGATGAACAGTTTTAACAATCTTTTTCCTCTATAGTATAGGCAGGGCTGGTAGAGTGTATATCCCTTTAACACTCTAGTTACATCCTATTAATTTTTAGATTCATGTTGATCTCTGGGCTGCGTGGATTTTCTGTGTCTTATTTATCTTTGATGATGGGACAGGCCAGCAGCGACATAAAGGGTTTCACAGCTTAGTATAACTAAGAATAAGGTGGTTTCTGCTGCAACACGTATCTCAAAACAGCTCCTTGAAGGTGAAGGTCCAAACTCCTGTTCAGTTAATGACACTCAGAAATGTCCTTTTAGTGAAGAATTTGGGACAAAAAAAAAAGAGAAGAAAAGTGTAGTATACCCTTTTCAAAGAACAGTGACTGTAGGACTCCAAGTATTCTATGATTTGCATGCTTACATATTTGTGGCAGAGCTCTTGTGTGAGAATAAACATTGCAAAGGCAAAGGGGAGACTCCTGTTCAGCTATGAACTTTGTAAGAGCTGTAAGTGTGCACTTCACTGAGAAGCTTGTACTCTGTTGCCCTCTCCAACAAGCTAAAACTGAACATAGATACCTAGCTCCTCGGAAAGGTGGGAACATATAAATTTTTTTCCACCAACTGTTTTGCTAAATAGGAGCAGTTGTATTTTGCTACTGAGGAAAAGAACTCTCCCTACGTGAACACCTGGTAATAGCAGAATTGTCATGCACATATTTTCTCTACGTTAAATACTGTACACTAAATTTGTCTGAATCTGAAGCCAATATAGGATTAATATATTTTACAAAACCCTAAACATTTGTCAGTATGTGTTGCTCGTTACAGACTCATTCTCCTAGTGCCACCGGTAGCCTGAGGATGGCAATGCATAGCCTTTCATAATCATGTTTACAGCTGGGCTGAAAGTGATTTTCTCATGGTGTAATTTATGGGCAGTGGCAGGCTCCCCTCATCCCTGCTTTGAGCAACAGTGCCAAGAGCAATACACCAATCCTCACACAGCGATCCTTGTGGCTGGAATGCACTTGTGTTGAAAACATAACAGGAACAAAGCTTCACAGCCAAAACTTTGTCATGCAGCTTCAACAGATTCTGTCCTGTGAAGAACTCAATCCCCAGGGTGTATTTGCCAGTGGGGAAGAGGAAAAAAAAAAAACTGTGTGATCTGTGTGCTTGTTTAAATAATTCCCCATATCCAGAGAAGCAAGCAATGCAACTTGGCACCCAGCAAAGATGTCATTTTTTTCTGGGGAGTTTATTTTGGTTCACAAGGTGGAGGTGGGGAAATTTGTGTAAACATACATAACTATATTTCAAATCTATTTCCAGCACAGTCCAGTGAGCTTGCTGTTGGGAACAAGGTTAAAGGTCTCTTAGAAACAAATCTCCCAAAGAATTTTTTTTGGGTACATTATGAATTTTCCACACAATAGTTTACAATAATATTATCTGAGCTCTAGGTGAGACTATCCTTTAGACATGCCTTAGTTCAGTAGACACTGGGCTGGCAACCTTGCCTTTCTTCCAGTTCTCCCATATGCCCCACAGCACATCAAGTGTTTCTAGTTCTTTAGGTACTTTTTAAAATCTGTGGTGGGATATGTGCTTTCCCTGGGTACTCCTTGAAAGACAGAGAGAGAGGAAAGACAGAAAACCTGAGGAGATCCAGTGACAGAGAAAGTGAGGTAGGGCAGACAGAAGGGGGGATAGAGAAGAACAAGAAGGTGGTCTTAGAAGAGTGCAAAAGAAGCACCAATATAATCCTTGTTTCTGATACTCCTCCCACCCATGGTTTTGTTGTTGTTGTTTATGAAGCCATCAATATCTATTCCCACTTTTCTGCATTGCACAGACAGAAAAATGTTACTATAGAACAGAGATTTACTACTTGCAAACCTACAGACAATTTCTTCCAGGCTGGCTAGGCAAAGTGAGTGTGCCTGTGAGAGAAAATGAGGGACTGAGAGCCCTAGAGGCCAGTTCTCATGGAGCACAGAGACCATGTGCAGTTTCTTTTTGCTTTCATAGTATGGTTCTGTGACCTGTAAATCTCATGTGGGGCAATTGGAATGTGCAGCAGGAAATGTGGGAGATTTTGCCCATTTTTATTGATTAAGCCTTGCATGAAGTACACTGACACACTACAAAACCATACTGTGCTGTCTCTTAGTTCATATCTCGGCATCTGGGTAATGTCCAGAATGAGACAGGCAGCCTGTCCCAACACAGGAGACATATTCATGTTAAAATACAGCAGTACTTCAGCAAGCATCATCTGCAATTGCTGTATTCTGAAAGGTTTAAGAACGTGGATACTGTTGGTTCTTGGCATCCTTTCTCCATTGATTACTGCCTGAAAATTTTGTCTTCTGTCTTGTTCTTCTGAAATAATTAAATAAAAGACAAAATTTTGCCTTCTGATGGCAATGATGGACACTGCCAGAGGCAAATAAAATATGGGACTAACCAGGGTACTAACTTCTGTTTGAGACAACACCAATTCATTGGCCATCTGAACATTTCTGAAAGTAGGCAAGTGTAGATTTTGTTTCTTTCCATCTGAACTCCCTACATACCACCAATGCAGAGAACTCCACTGTAACCATGAGAAATAGTAACAAAACAAGCTTTGCATCTGAGGTGTTGGCGTAAGGTATGGACACCAGCTGAGAAATGGGAGGTGACAGCAAGGTCAGAACCAGCCAGCCTTCAGTGATGCTCTTTGCCAGTTTGCAGCAAGCCTGTATTTTATTCAGAGGCCAAGGCTTCTGTCAGCTGTGAATCGTAATGTCTCTGTGCAGCATTTCTCTATGTTAGCTTGCAACCTCTATCACTGATATGTTACTCACCTCGTGCAGGCACGAAAGTATCAATTCATAATTAATACGAATTGCAAGCAATAATAAAGTGTCCAATAATTTTGGTTTTATATTCTCATGATAATCTGGTAGAAAATTTTGTGTTCTAGAGTCTCTAATTTAAAATATGCATGAAATGCCTTACATAATTTACAAACTCTCACAGTATGTCAAGCCATTCTCTATGCTATTAATGCTAATTATTTATGAATAACTGTTTAATTTCAAATTTCTGTACAAATACTAACTAATTAATTTGACACGATAGGAAGGAACAGAAGATTTTTGCCAATTTTTAGGCACGATTCTGAGGGCATAGTGTCTGGTTTTCAGCTGATGTTAGTGTGACTGTTGGATGTCCATAAAAATAAGTACCGCATAAATAAATGTTCATACAAATCCATGTCCATATATACAAAAAGTCCATCCTCACTAGGGAACAGAGAAGCTGGAAAGCCTGGCTGTGGCTATGTTACCAGGAGTTCCTGTACAGGGAGATTCTCTAGTGCAGAGTTTCTCCAGCATTGTTGTAAATGTCTGTGATGAGCTTAGGGGAGTGAATGTGCTTTTAAGATCCAAGTTATTTTTGGAAGGAAGGAGTGAGTGATTAACGAAAAGCTCATGAATGCACACAAAACAAAGGTATTTTATAAATGAACAGAGATCTCTACATGTCGATATTGGAAGTCGCACATGGCCCCGTGCTATATTTTCTGTCAGCACAACTAATGCTATACATTTTATTGCCTCAGATCTGCAGATTTTGGAGTTTTTTTTATTTTCACATGTCGAGTTATCTTTGTGTAGTTTTAAAAAGTATAAATAATTAACTGCTTAGGTGACATAATGAGGGTATCACTGATGACATGAAGATGCTGCACAAATACGAGCAAAGGTTTATCAAGCTATGGAAGTGTCAGCTGCACTTGCTTGAAGTGCTAGACAGTTTGTGACAGCCCTTTTTTTAAAAAGACACTAGTTTTTTTTCTCCATAGACGTTTTACAAGTAAGTAGAAAGGCTGTACAAGAAACAGATGCTATTGGGTATGACGTGCACCGGGGGAGAAAATGTGAATTGACAAATAACCAATTTCATTTCTATTTTAATTCATAATAGATAGCACCAACTTCCCATGGCTATTCTTTTTTACGCTAATAGTTATTCATCTGAATGGCATTTGCCAACATACAGAGTAAACTGCACAAGAACAATGAAATATAAAACATACAGGTGTAAATTAGGACATTTTCATAAATTAAATCTCACTTAGAAAATTGTTTAATTTCTTTTGTTTCTAGGGAATATTTCCTCTTTTCTGCTTCACTTTGTTCTCTTTTTCTCTTCCCTCTATGTACCTCTGTGCTCCTGCAAAAAAAAATTGCACTATATGAAGGTAAAAATATAAACTAATAAACACTTTTAGTTGGTATCACAACAGTGAAACATGTTTCATCTCACCCTGAAAGATAAGTACTAAGAGGGCATGAATCTGAAAATGGTGCTGTTCCCAAGAAAAGCAGCACAAATTACTCATGTGAAACTCCAGGTTCAAGACAGAGGAGAATTCAGTGTCACTGCAGCATATATTCAGTGCAGTAAGTTAGGCCTTTTCTCACAGTGTTCACCATGGGCTTGCTTCACTACAGCTCGTGAAAGCAGCATGTGTCTCCTTCTCCACTTCCACTGCCTGGCTGCATTGATCACTCCTTCAGTACCAAACTCTTCACCCAGCAAGCAATAGGTCCCAAGGTTCCCAGACCTCTAGAATAGGAAGATGTGGTAGTCTTCTGACTCTTCAGTCTGTTGGGTTTTTATCTTTCCTTGTGCATTTTTCCTGTGATCCATGACTGAAAAAGGACAGAGTTGAGACCATGACATTTCAAATTAAATTTATCACCCTTTTTTAATCTTAAAAAAGTGATCATGGAGTTGAAATTAAACAAAATACTTACATTTAAGTAGTAAAAGTGCCATCAGATTCAAAAGAAACAAAACAAAATATAGTTGGGATAATGGGGTTATGTATCTAATACTCAGTGATTATGTAAACATAACTAACTCAGCCTGTGTATATGCTCAACTGACACATATTAAGTCATTTGCAAACAGCATTTACCGTCGTCTGTCTGTCTCTTCCTACTAGAGAAAATGTTATTAATAGCAAAAATGAGATAATATTGGCTGGTTGTTCTTCCACATATACTGGTTCAGAGATGCCTGTGAAACAAGAAGGGGCTCATTTGTTGGCATCTTATTTGGGTTAGAAGCTTTTCTCTTGAAACACTTTTTTTTTTTAATTTTAGCTTGCCCTGATCAATGGTCCCAAAGTTTTAATTTCCAACAGCCATTGTTGTCGGTTCCTTGATGAGAGCATTTGCTAAAGAGGGTCCAGAGGGAGAAGACTTTGCAAGTCAACATCTTGACAGGAGCTATAGCCTGAAAATTAAGAAAACTCGTTTCAGGACAGCCAGCCTTCTGTTTTCTCTAATATTGAATGCAGACTAATGCTATTCTGTAACATTATATGCAAGATGTTTGTTTGTGAACATTAGAAAATAAATTGTTTATGTAACTTTGATGAGAGCTATTTGGAGAAAGGAAAAAAATCACATTGCAGCTAAACACAAGTCCTGTTTCTGCTACTGGTAGCTATGCTATTTCTGACTCACAGATGTATACTGTTCAGACAATAATACATATCAGTGGACAAGGCAGTAAAGCACAACTTTCTCCTCTGGTAACCATGTAAGTATCTTCAGCTTACTGCTTCTTTCATGATATCCAAGTGAAATAGCATCAGGATGAAAGCTAGGATAAAAATCCATCTGGATTCAGTCATTTATAAATCTGGTAAGCAGGAACAGCTCTGAGAAAACGAGCCAGGTTCCTACTGTCAACATTTTGTGATCCTTCTACCATGAGCAAAGCCCAAGCCCATACTGATTGCTGTTTGTAATGCAGTCTGCATTCTCTAAAGGGAGAAAAAAAAAAAAAAAGAGTTCACAAATTAGTTTGTTTGCTTTGTTCTCCTAAAAATACTTTGTCTGCCCTAAGATAGATTGGCAAGGGATAATATAAGACAAGGATTGTTTATATTTCTTTGCTTTAATATTTTACTCGGTCTCTAGAAACAGCGGAGCATGTGGCCTTAGTCAAATGTATGCATGCGTCATCAAAGACTAATCTCACTCACCCTCAGGTCAGCAGACACGTCTTCGATGTCATCAACAGGAAATGAATCAGATGCCATGTGCACTGTAATGAAAGACAAGTAAAAAGGACCTTCAGAAAATTGTTGCCTCTTGAATTTCTATTACCCAGCTTGGCATGGTCTCACTTGGAAAAAAAAATAAAAAGCAGGAAACAAGGAACAAAATCAGAAAAAAAAATATTTAATGTAAATTAAATGTCTCCTCAGAAAAGAGAAAAAAACAAAATACTGAGCATATTACTAGGAATCTCTAACTAGGCTGAAGGAAACTGCAGGGCCTCTCGTCATACCACATACAGAAGGAAGGCCTGAGCTTCACATGTGAGTGCTACCATGGGTTAGAAGAGTGGACAGTGAGGCAGACTGAAAACCTCTGAACAGCCAGGCCCAAAGGGTTGTGATCACTAACACAAAGTCCAGCTGCAGATAAGTCACTTGTATATCCTAGGGGTTGGTACTGCAACTTCTTCCTTAGTGATCTGGACGATGGCACAGAGTGGACCCTCAGCAAGTTTGCAGATGACACAAAATAGGAAGAGTAGTAGATACACCAGATGGGTGGGCTGCCATTCAGAGGGACCTGGACAAGTTGGAGAATTCAGCACTCAGGAATTTCATGAAGTTCAGCAAGAGAAAGTACCAAGTCCTGCAACTGGGAGGAATAACCCCAGGAACCAGTAAAGGCCTGGGCACAAGAAGCTGGAAACCAACTTGTCACAGAGCTGAAATTCAAATATCACTCTGCCAACACTTCTTATTCTATCCTCTTTTAGCCAACATGGACCTCTGAACGATGAGCTGAATTACTGATCCATCTGAAAAGAAAATGGATCGTTTAGAGTTGACTTCAATCTAGATCCGGCTCCTTGCTTAGCCACACAAGGGCTTAGTGCAAGGGAAATGACACCAGCAGACAGAAGAAATAAAGGGGGAACAGATGGGGTCAGAAACTTGTGCTGCATCTAAACTGACCATGTATTTAAACATTGAATGGATATGTCACATGTTGGTGAAAAATTATGCACATCAGCTGCAAAAAAGTATTATTCTTTCACATAAATGACAACATTATGAAATTGCCTTTTGCAGAGAATTCTTAACAGTGTTTCTTAGTCAGAAAGTTCTTCAGTCATAGGTTTTTCACTAGAAAGATATTGAAAATCCTTACAGTTTTTCTAAGACAGAAAGGCAAATGCCAAAAAGTGTTCCCAAATGTGCTCGCTATTCTAACCTATACACTGGGGACTGCTCACCCAGAGGTTAAGAAATTAGACAAAGATTAGAGGTATTTGACTTTGTGTATCAGCTTCTTTACAGACTCTTCTGCATGATCAGAGGCTTTGCAGTGTGGATAGGAGTTCTCTCACCTAAATTTTGTTGTTTGTTTGCTCAATTCCAAGGCTCCCATATTACTGAATGAATAGCCTATAATGAGGTAAGGGAGCAAATGATTCTTGGTGGGTGCTGCAGCAGCATCACTGGAAGAAATAATGCTAGATTACTAATTTTTTTAAAGGAAAATTAGCAATAATTAGTTTTATCAGTGGATCTCAATTGTTTTAGCAACACCTACCTTTCAATGAGGCCCAACCCAAAATAATAACTACCTTGTAACTTATCCTGTATTTTTTCCTGTCTATAATAAACTTTCTTATGCTATTGCCTCCTGAAAGCATTGCAAAATTATGGATGGAGAAAATAATAGCTTCGTGGACAGATTTGGAACTTCAAGACTTTCCACTCTATGTGGTTTTTCTGGTGTTTGAGAAGTTTATCAGTGTTAACAAGATAAGCAAAAGAGATTCAGTAAAAGTATCCAATAGCAACAAAACCCACAAAAACTACAGTGCTCTGTTACAGTTTCAGCTCTAATACATCATGTTAATTGAAAGGGAGGTGTAGAATCTTTTGTGAGTACATAGTCTTTTCTTTCTTGATATGAGTATCCTTAGTGTTGTGCTTTCAGACTAACTGTAAGTGTAGAAAGATAAATTGAGAAGCCACAGAAGGATGAAAAGCAGAGAGTAAAAAAGAAAAAAAACAAGGGCAAATCCTAATCACACAGGGTCACTAACAATTCCATAAATCATCGTATCCAGTTTGACCTTTGTGGTATTACCTACAGAATTATCAGCATCCTGATCTGCATTCTTTTCACTCCCCATAACAAACATCGAGAAAAAAGATTACTTGAGCTTAGAGTCCGTAATCTTTTCTTCTTCATACGAACGTTGGATAAAGCAGTTACAAAGTGCTTCAAGAATTTTACCACTCTCTCCTCTTTGTAACAGAATTTATTTCACACCACTTTATTTCTTTACACAAAATTTTATCCCCAAACTTATGTCTATCACACATACATCCAAAAAAAACCTCCTTTCCCCTCGTGTAATCTCCATAGTGGTCTGCTGTCATAAGTTGCCATAAGGCTTTCACCATCATAGACAATTTTAGGCTTTGAAAGTACCGATCACTTTTAGAATTCTTTGCTTTGAAGTCTTAGGCATTAGATATGAAAATGCTGAAACCATTTTTTTGTTCTCTGCCTAGAAAAACACATAAATCACACATGTATGCACACATACAGAGAGAAAAATTAAATGCAAAGCTGGGGTGAATGTACTGTGTTTTGCCTCTTTGTCTTCTTCCAACCACTTATCTGACAGAGGAGTTGCAGTTCTGCGGTCACTTGAAGAAGTGTTCTATGCTATGACTACCTTCAAACTAAGCAAAAGCAAAGAGAAATGAAAACTGTTTCTCCCAGAATGAGCATTTAAGGAAAAACTGCCGTCCACTTTTGCCAGCTAGCAGCAGCCTGCCATCTAATCTGCCAAAATGCAAATGATTACAGATTTCTTGGTTGCAGTTAGCTGCAGACATCAAAATATGTCTGAATCAACTCTCCTGGAATAAAACCTATGCCTTTCCCGCTTCCACCCACCATCTCACTGGGAAAGTGAGAGAAGGCAGAAAGGAGGAAGGATTCAAGAAGCAAAGCATTGACAAGTAATGCCTTTGATTTCTAACCAGAAGCAGAGCATCCTAAAGCCGTAGAGGTGATGTGTGTTGTAAGGAAGAGCAGGGTGGTGAAGAAAGGGCATAATGATCTATACCCCATAAAATACTTCCAGTTTTTCAGTGAGAAAAGTATGATCATAATGTGCTGCTCTAATTCTTGTGCACATCCCCAAAGACTTTATAACATGGAAAGTACACAAGAATCATAGAATCATAGAATCATAGAATGATTAGGGTTGGAAGGGACCTTAAAGATCATCAAGTTCCAACCCCCCTGCCATTGGCAGGGACACCCTCAACTAGACCAGCTTGCCCAAAGCCTCATCCAGCCTGGCCTTGAACACCTCCAGGGATGGGGCATCCACAACTTCCCTGGGCAACCTGTTCCAGTGTCTCACCACCCTCATAGTGAAAAATTTCT
>WKFP01015044.1:648765-658903 GCA_011057875.1 Pterocles orientalis | reverse complement strand
GCACACATACAGAGAGAAAAATTAAATGCAAAGCTGGGGTGAATGTACTGTGTTTTGCCTCTTTGTCTTCTTCCAACCACTTATCTGACAGAGGAGTTGCAGTTCTGCGGTCACTTGAAGAAGTGTCCTATGCTATGACTACCTTCAAACTAAGCAAAAGCAAAGAGAAATGAAAACTGTTTCTCCCAGAAAGAGCATTTAAGGAAAAACTGCCGTCCACTTTTGCCAGCTAGCAGCAGCCTGCCATCTAATCTGCCAAAATGCAAATGATTACAGATTTCTTGGTTGCAGTTAGCTGCAGACATCAAAATATGTCTGAATCAACTCTTCTGGAATAAAACCTATGCCTTTCCCGCTTCCACCCACCATCTCACTGGGAAAGTGAGAGAAGGCAGAAAGGAGGAAGGATTCAAGCCGTAGAGGTGATGTGTGTTGTAAGGAAGAGCAGGGTGGTGAAGAGAGGGCATAATGATCTATACCCCATAAAATAATTCCAGTTTTTCAGTGAGAAAAGTATGATCATAATGTGCTGCTCTAATTCTTGTGCACATCCCCAAAGCCTTTATAACATGGAAAGTACACAAGAACAGAAGTTTTAACTCAGATCAAGGAATGAAATTGAAAAGTCTGCCAGATTGGTTACCAGGCAGACTTCTGGAACCAGAAGGAACTCAGTCTTGCCAAAATATAGCAAATAAGGATGGATAACACATTTGGGGTTATGTCCTGGGGTTATTTCAAAGCACATGGATTGATGTTCACAGCCTTCCCAGAATAAAATCAGTCCATAACATTAAAATACGTAAATCTTCAGCTTGTTTCCTTTCCAGAGTCATCAAGTTAAAGACCTGATCAGAGCAAGAAACTGTGTTGGGTTTTCATTGAAGGCAAATATTATCTGAATTTGTGCAAAAAGAAACACAAATAAAAGATTATCCCATGAGACAGGAGTATTCCAACAGCTATGCAAAGAAAGATACTGTGTACATATAGTGAAAAGGAAGAGCCTGGTGTGGGTATTTAGAATGTCTAAAATATATTATAAAAATCTACTGGATCAAACAGTGGAGTACACCTACGCTAACTTAAACATCCAAAAGTTAGACATCTAAGTTTAATTTAGTCATTGTGCCTTTCCTTCCCATTCCATGAAGAGAAGTAAGACTCTCAAGAAAGCAATCCATCCCCTTCTCTGATTTTTGTCTAAAGAGCCAGAGGATTTGTGCTCTGGAAATACCTATTTCACTCCATGCAATATAACAGCTTTTCAACATCTCATTCACTGATTCCAATTCCATTTTCACAAGGGATAACGATTCCAGTCCTAATGGATCCCTGCACATACAAGCGCAGCAGGAGGGAAATAGAAAACAGAAGGCAAATGTAGACCTCTTCCATTGAAGCTTCTGGGATATGGAGGTTTTTTATACTGCAATTTAGCAGTTAGTTCCAAAAGTACAAAAAAAACCCAGCAGATTCCCTTTTTATTAGTAGGCAGCAGCTCTGAAGACAGTGTTCAGAAGTTTCCACTTAAATACATTTGACTTCAATAAGGTCTTTTGTTTGTTTAAGTATTTCCCATGAAGAAATCATGTCCATGCCAAAAGGTTTTACAGAAATATTGAAGAACCCTAGGTAGCAATCTACACTAGCCAATACAATGGCACCCTGTGTGTTGTGGTTTAACCCACTTGAGTTAAACCCCAAAACATAGCCTCTTACTGGCTACTGTGAAGAAAGTTAACTAAGTTAACTCTGACCCAGACAAAACCAGGACACCATGTCATCAAACAAGCAGTGAAAGTTTTATTACAATATTGAGTTCAGTAAGTAAACCAAGCCTTAGCCATGCAATCCATAAAACTGATCAGGTACAATGTACTCCATATAGCTTGGTACACTCTTTATTGCAAAGGTTTTAGAAAATAAATGCTTCTTAGATACATAAGTATGTAACTACATATTTGTATTAGTTTAACATGCTTTATGGTATTTTTCCTCAAAATAGAAATACATTAATATACAGTTTGCCATTATGAATGTCATGAGTAATATAATCATGAACACATAGCACATGCTTAATTTCTTGTGCTGCTCTTTGGCTGTTGCTTACACATTTTTGTATTGTATCGCACTATATAATACAGTTTGGAACAGCTAGCATGGAAATCTGCCATTGCTCATGCCATTTATACACACTTGGCTAGCCCAGCAGATGTGAAAGACATGAAGTGAGTTCAGTAGGTCCAGATCACCAGTGCAGTACCTGGAACTTTAACTTACAACTGATTTGCTACACCATGTCTTACGTCCTTTAGTCTGATGAAGTTTTTTCTCCCACCTCCATTTTTTTTTAATCTTCTGAAAGAGTAACTGAAATTTCTACAATGGCCCAATTTCTGTCAGGCTATGCTGATTCAGTTTGGCATCATGGGATAGAGTAATAGAGGTAGAATAACCTCAAGAGTATGGTAGATACTCTTGTTATGGTATGCGCTATAATAGTGTCTGAATGCTTCAAAGGCATACTTGACAAGGAACATTCTGTCTACCTCAGTATCAGCAACTAAGTAAAATAGGTATTAGATATGGGAGAACAGATCTTCCTTACCCCCAGCCTCCCCAGCACAATGCTGGCTATATGATCCTTCATTCAATGACAAGGGATCACCAGCCATAGTAGCCTGTGCATCATATTTTCATCTCTATCCAGATTAACAAAGACCAGTAAAGATCAAGGTGTATCAACAGTAAGAGTTGTCTGGTCAGGTTGTAAAAGGGGAATATATGAGACTGATCAATAAAAAATTAAATTGTTTATGTCAGCTAGTAAGGTTTTCAACAAATGTTGTGCAAGTCCAAGATTTTCAGAAACTACTTCAGAAGCGAAGAAATATGGAAGTATCCTTCAGCCAAAGATTGCTCCGGTATTTTCACAGCAGTGTTTTACTCTGCTGTTTTCTGCAGGACTTTTCAATAACTTTGATTTTAGCCACTATAAGTAAAACTGACCCTCCTATAATGAGAATTACCAGAAGAAATTGAATGATTCATTCAAAGCTGACACTGACAAATCTGCAACTAGAACCTGAACTTGACATTCAATGACTTTTGTCTTGTCCTGGATTGTTTTTTAGTTTTCAACTCTTCAGACAGCCTCATTTTCTCAAACATTTGAATGAAAAAAATCACAGAAGGTGTGAGGGAGGATGAGAATCCACCATGCAAGATTGTACTTTACTTTTTACATCACCTTAGGCAATGCATTGGAAGGAGCCTTTCAAGGATTTCTGTGCAGTGGCCCTCCGTGATTGTTTCTGAAAACAGCTCGGTGTGCTTTATGACCAGTAGAAATGTTGACAAAAATCTTGACCTAAAGACCAGGTCCAAAGAAGACAGAGAGCATGTTTTTAAACAACAAATCTGACAACACCACTTGCATTATTATGGACACTCCAAAAAAATTATGTTCCTCCTGTTCCTTACAGTTTACAGTGGCTGCTGCAGATTAGCTGTCTGCATCAGGAGGTGGCTACCACCCCAATCCCGTCTTCCCAGTTCCTACACTCTTTCCAACATAGTAACAAATGCATGCTGAGTGACATTTGAGTTGTAATTCTCCCAGCACATCTGTGTCCTAAAAAACTTGGTAGAGGGCTTTGACAAGTAAATTTTGTAATAGCTTCTCAAGAGGGATGCTTGAAAGGAGTGGATATTTGTGTGTCACTCATGTTTTAACCAGCCAGTATTGCAGGTGGAAGGATGAAGTGGAGGCAGCCAGTGCAGAAGGACGTGTTGAGGAAGCCAAGTGTTTGTCCATCACAGTTATCGATAATGCTGGGCCACCTTCTCCATATCACTAAAGTTACAGTGACAGTTCTTGTCACTTATTCATGGGGGATAATTATTCATCGGCTAATTGATTTCACTGTCAGCTGTAAATAAGTTAAACAACTAACAGAAAACAGCATCATGCAAAGAAGTAACTATCAGCCCCCTCAGTTAAAACTATAATTGTATGAAATTGTGCTGGCATTATTTTTTAATATGCTGCCTAAATTAGGACATATATCTTGATATATTGAATCCTTGTTGAGTCACAAAATAACTGATATATCGAATCCTTGCTGAGTCACAAAATAATACAGCAAGGAGGCTGTTAAATGTTGCTAAGGATTATGTTGTTGAGGCTGTTGGAGTTATTTCTGACAGTTCCCAAATGAGCAGCTCCAATATGTTGCATAGCCATCACTAAATTAACATAACATGCCTTGAGACTCCTATTTGCTCATAATTTGTACATGCTTGCCTTTTTACAAACAGTCACTATTAATAGATAATAAAGGTTGGAAAGATATAATAGAAGGCATTGTGAGGCCTGGAGAAATTCGAACTTTTCTCAGCCAAATCAACAGGAGTTCCAAGTGCAGATCTTGGAGAGCAGCAGGACATGGTGACCTGATTGGATCCTCACCTTGCAGTCTGTAAGTTTTGAATGGACATTATTTTGCTGAAAAAATAAATTTCATATAGGCTAAGCTAAAAGTCAGATGTGTTTACATGATATGAAAACACTCTGATGCCAGTGTCCCTTCTCCCAATGAAGCAATTTGAAGAAACTGATTGTAGTACAAAAAAAAAAAGTAGCATTGTAGTTGTGTGCCCTGGCCAAATGGTCATCTTCTCTATATCACATTTTGGGAGGATAAGTGTTACTTACCATTTCAATGATGTTTCTGAAAAGGCATCACAAATCCTACTCCAAGTAGGAGAGGAAAACGAAAAAAGTTATATTCTGTACCAAACAGATAAGGAATGAGAACTGTGAAATAAAGTTGATCCAAATAAACACAAGAATTGTAAAGTTAAGCTCAATTAGTTCAGCACATATCTATAATTAGGTATGCAAGAGTTCTGTGTCACTACTGATATGCTTAATGTTTGATCCATGCTGCAATACACTGAAATGAATCTTTCAGAGTTCCAAAGAAGAAAATAACCAAAGCAGCCCTTACAAGTAACTACAAATTGCAAAGTATAGATATCTCCTACAGCTTTACACAGTTTTCAGGTCAGTTTCGGTCTGGTCTGAGGTGAGTTCAGATGAGTTTAGCCTATCATAAGGTAAACAGAAACAGCAGGAGAAGGTAACTGCATAAAAAAGCCAGTCTTTATATTAGATAATAAGCATAGCACCAGCACAAATAGGAATCTGGATTGCAGCAACAGCCCTGTAATAATTGTTTGAAACCTGTGTAGATGCCAGGCAGAGAGATCAAAACTCTGTAGTCCGTCACACAGGAGAGGTAGAAATATAGAACAGATATTTTCCTCCATTTTCCTTGGTGCTTCTTATTTGGTGATAGGATTTTAAGGTTACCTGCCTTTTCCAGTTACTGAAGGCTCTGAAGAAGCAATGGTGTTTGATGGTACACCATATCAGATCAATTTTAACAAATGTCTTTAATGGGTCCTTGTCACTAGTTTTGTTAAAATAAATTTTGTCTTGGTTTAAACAACAAATTGCTTATTTTCAGAGTCTCTGTCCTTGACGAAAACTGAGCAGAGATCCTCTGAGACCATGGTTCAATTCTTTTAAAGCTCCTTCACTTTGAGAAGAGCTTAAAGGGAAAATAGTTGAATCCAGTGATGAATGGACTTAAAATGCAAAAACATAAGGATTATATTCGCTCAAAATCATCTGGACAAATAAACATGATTAATAACAAAGTTCGGTTCAAGAGTTACATACTGACACAAATTTCAGGTATCTGCTAGTGGGCAGCACTAATGCACCTAAGGCTGAAAGCACACACTCAAAATTAAACAAGTCATAAGTGCAATAGTAAAAATAGCTTTATTTTACACATGGATTTTGCATGTTTATCAACATTACTGCTGTAAGATTAATACAAACCTACAGTTTATACAAAAGGAAAAGTAGATGCACAGTCTTTAAAAGCTAAGATCAGATATGTTACTTTAGAATATTGTTCCATTAATTTAAGATGGATTTTATTACAGACCCACCAAAAGAGGGGAGGGAAGATGAGCTGAAATTGAAAAAATATATCATATTCGGGTGGGTATTATGGATATTGTGTGAGGATTTAACTTAGGATAGGTAAGAAGCTACACTTCAGTTTAGGCAAATCTTGAACACTAATAAAGATCTTTTGTGCACTTTGTGAAGAATCAGGGCTATTTAGGAGAGAATAAGCTACGTGCTTTACCAGGTATCAGCATGCAGAAGGGAGGGTTTAACTGAAAGCTTAATCTCAGTGTGAGAGGCTGGCTGTTGTCTCAGAGCTGTCTGCTTGTTTTCCATATTAGAGGTGTAAAAAAGTATCTTTATGTGCTGCTGGTGTTTGTATGTTGTACAAGGTGCATCAACATCCCTGAAAGCCTTGAATTGCTTCTTTTCTTGTTTCCCATTCCCAATGTGTCCATCGTGGCTTGCTTGAAGAATTGTCGTCTTTTGTTCCTTAAATTGCCTAGTGTTTGTTATGGGGAAAAAAATTAACAAAAGGACATTACCTCCATTTTATATAGATAAGTATTTTCTTTGTACAGATCAAGTACTTGAGTAGATTTAGACAGTCTACAGGGAAAGCTGAATTTCTGCCCTTCCTGACTGTGGTCTGTACTGTAGCAGAGCCATGAACACCATGAAAACCGCTGAACTGTTGGTCTGATAGGAATTGTGTCCTTTTTCACTATTTGTGAATGTCTTCTTGTGAAAGCTAGGAGTAAAAATAAAACCAAAAACTGGATAAAGCAGACTGTCAATATTCATCTTATGTACACTTCTTTGTTTCTATCGTCAGGGCCTAGGACACCCTGACTACCAAAGCATGGCAAGAAGGGAAGAGTTTACTTTGTTAAGCCTATTTCTTGGACACTTCAAATGAAAGCTAGAATTGCTGGACTGTGTAAGAAGCAGCTGAAGCCCATTCAGCTGCAGAACTGGTTAGAAATTTTCCAGAAAATAACCTCTTGTTGAAAACATTGGTATTAAGTTCTATAAAGTTTAGACAGAAATAGGTCCCAGGCCCACCAGTAATGTCTGAAGCTCTTGACTCACACACAGTGAAGAACATCCAAGTCAAAAACATTACATGTCTTAATGCAGGGAAGTGCTGAAATATGAAAGACTGGATTCATTCACGTCCTGATGGAAATGCCATCATTCCTTTTCCTCTGTGGATGTAATTTCTTTTGTGTAGCTAACTATTCACAGGACAAGGGGCAAATCAATTTTAGAGTCCAACATTATCTGTGGGACAATACTGAAATTTCTCAATACTGAAATCATATTGAGGTTGAAAATTGTATTTGGGTTAAAAAGATACATGTGTAAACGACACACTGGGACATGTAAAAGACAATTGGAACCCAAAAGACAATTTGGAAGAGGTATAGAAAGTCTATTAGGGAAAATAAAGACTGGAGAAAAAAATGTAAGGCTAGTCAATGAGAGACAATTTTTTACATACACTGTAAAAAAAAATAGACTATTCGCAAACATAGTTGCCAGAAGCCTTATAAGAATGAGCCCAAAGAGAGATAAGAAGACAGTAACACAAGTGGTATGTCCAGCACAATATTCCCGGAACATGACATCTCTTTCAGCCAGTCTTTGTTCATGGACATGGAAGGGAATCTCCCGTATGACATCTGTTCTGCAAGAAGGCAGAAACTATGAAAAGAAAGAATCACCAGTCTGGTAGCTGGTTCCTGTAGTTGAAGTGTCCCATTACAGTTTTGGTTTGGATTAATTTCTGGATAAAGATAGTTAATTTGGTATGAAAAGAAGATATGAGAACATATGTATTTATGAATTGTATTGGAAAAGAAAGATTACATATTCCTACTGTGTGGGATAATGAAGTACTTTCCTATCTTCCAGTCAAAGTCAGGAGAGTAAGCTGATATCTGCTGTGGATGTCTCAAGTTCAGATAACTTGTACTTGAGGCCCAAAGAGTTGTCTGAAGAAATAGCTAACTCACTGTTAATTTTTAATTACCTTAAAGCACTTGGCAGTTCCAAAGACCCTAAATCCACCAAAGTTATAGCATTATTATAAAGGCCAGTGGGGTGATCCAGTGTTACCACAGTTTATATCTTCTTTTACATCAACCCAGAGAAAGATGATAGGAAAATGGACAGGATTTTTTATTTTATACAGGACTACTCTACAAGAATTTTATTAATGCTAGTGAGAAGGATTTTAAAGAGCAGTGATAATATCAAAGAAAATGGCTTTCATTCTTTGATGAGCTTACAAATTTTTCAGTAAAGATGACTAATAAAGGTGGTCTAAAAGTCAAATAAAATTTGGAACTACTGTGGCATTCTGGTTAAAAGAGTACACCATATAATCGGAATAAGGCATAAATGAATTAACAACTGGCAGAGAGAGAAAAGGTCACTGGTAAATCAACATTATATGAGGGATTTCTTGTAGGTTCTCTGGGGACTGACCACGTAATGAGTTGAATTCAACATCTGCATCAATTACACTGAGGCAAATATGAAATCACTGACAATAAAGTGCGCAGATAACAAGGAATGCTCAGATTATAAATGAAGATAAAATGACAACCATATTATATGATCCAGTTACTTTTTTATGGTCAACAGGGTCATTCTTAAAAATATGCTTTGAAAAAGATTAATGCAAAATAATGATAGAAAAGATAATATAAGCCTACCTGTCTCTCAGCTGTAGGCTAGTGTTCTGTTTTAGTCAGCAAAATGTGCTAAAACAATTCAGGAGGATATACAGGGAAGTACTTAGACTAACATTAAGACACTGTATGCATTCCATGATACATTTTATATTTATATTTTTTAAAAACATAGCTAGAAATACATGCATGTATGTATATGTATGTAAATATATGATTATTATATAGATTGGGTTTTAACTGTCATGCATAAATAATTAGTGAAAATAACCTACCCAATGCTAAAGGAATCTCAAATATGGTGAACTGTGGTTTAAAAACAACTGCTGTGAAGAAATTGAATCAAGACATATTTAAATGAGAAGCAAAGAACTATTTCTTAACAGGGAGAACACTTTTTCCTCTGAATCGAAATACTAAGACCAGCACCATCTTTGCATGTCTTGAGATCAAGACCAAATGCCTTTAGAAAAGACTTACTTTAGTTAAATGGGAGTTAATGGAGTTTGACACAGGTGAAATGCAATTGTCTCATATACAGGAGGTTGGGCTGGATGATCTAATGGCCTTTACAGTAACTTAAAGGGAAAAAATAAACCCAACCCCAAAACCATATGACTTAGAGGTGATCAAGTCCACAATACATTAAAAAAAGAAAATCTTAAAGGGCAGCATGCAATAGATTATAACATAACCACACACTGAGAGTGGAGTCAATGTTCTTATAGACTATATTAATAAAAAAACCACAGCACAGCCCTGAGAAACAACATGACATACTGCTTAATTACTAGCACACCTGCTGTCATGGTTTAGCTTTTCTGTACTGTTATAACCTATTTAAAACCGTGCCAGGCACAATTCAAAAGACATTGTGTGACCAACACTCTTCCAAATAGGGCAGTATGACTGCAGCCACAATCTCTCCATAGAGAAGTGCTTAGGTGGGTAGAAGTGAACTATGTACTGTCACTTGGCCTTGGCATCAAAGAACACGAGGGTTTTTTAATACTATAGCCTAGCCTTGCTTTTAATTTTATCGGAGACTCAGAGTTGAATGGGTAAAGGTGATTGTTCACCAAAGGTCCCATTAATTACAGGCTCTGATGTCCATCACTGAGGTAATGTCTCTTCCAGATGATCACATCAAGCATTCTACATCTTTTAGGTAACTGGTAAAATTTGGTCAAATTAGACAAATCAGAGTTGCTACTCTGGCCATTCCGAGATGCTCTCAGGAAAGACAGTAGATAATGAGCACTGTAAATCACATCCCAGAAGCTGTTTCTATTGATCAACATATCTTGATTTTACTTGCCTGCTTTGTATGCATTTACCTGTATTTTCTTATATCACTCTGAATTCTGGATGAGGAAAAACTCACACTACAGAAATAGCCTGTAGAAATTTGCCCTTGGGCTCTTCCAGGAGGCACCCCCAGGTGTCA
>WKFP01015044.1:636751-648745 GCA_011057875.1 Pterocles orientalis | reverse complement strand
GGGGACACTTTTTACCTGGGAGAAAAGATAGATTTAATCACCCAATAACTGGAAAGTTGCATTTTATTTCACTTAGCGTAGTAGATGAGGGGAAGGAAAGTTATGCCTTCAGAGCACTCAAGAAATTAAGAACAATTTGAGGATAGTGAAGAGGCTCCCACATCTGTTCACATAAACTAGTTCTGATGCTTGAAGCACAAAAAAAAAATTAGCAAATTGATATCCAACTTCGTTCCACACAAGCTAACTTGCATCCAAAAGCAACACAGCCACGTGCATGCAACCTAGTGTAACCTACGAGCACAGCTCTCAGCTGCTCAGCACTCCTCACAGCTGCTTGCTTTACACATCCGTGTAGAGTGCCACTGATCTTAGCACTGAGGGTCAGTGTTTGTAGAGGAGTCTGCACAGTGAGCACCCATGACTGGTGTCAACATAAGCTTTATTTCCACAAAGATATTACCAAATGGGCAACCTGGCTTCTGTAGGAAGCCTTCACTTTTTGGGAGTTTTTTGAATGAAAACTAAGATAGAATATTACTTACTCTATAAATAAACTAGGGATAATTACCTTTATAAAATAAAAGGCATTGCTGTCTTAAGAATGATTAGGCAAAATAATCAGGAATAAAATTAGGTTAAAAATTAGGACAACATTTCTGACTATCAGAGCAGTGTTCCCACCCTGCAGTGATGCATAGCAGTAGCTAGCAGTTTCCTTCTTCTGTCTCTATTGGACTGCACTGATGGAGGCTACTTCGCAGGGACTCTGGCATTTACTATTGTTAAGAGAGAATGCGTGGCAAATAAGGAAAAAAAAAACTTTTTTTTTTTTTCCCCCTGAGAAACTGGTTAGAAATAGGATGCACTTATTTCTGTCATTTCTTCTCCAGGTGGGTGTAACCTTCCAGAACCTGTCTGCCAGAAAAGAAGAAAACTTCCCAGCCAAGATCAATACTCAGCCGGGTGGCAGAATGGGACAGTGGGTGCAATAACAGCCAGTAAGTAAACTCCTCGGGCCAAATCGTGGAGATTAAATGCGGACATGACACAATACAACGTTCCAGTACTATACAATAACTTCCCTCCTCCTCTACACAAACTCCCTTCAAAACTTCCCAGCCATTTGTGTTTCACACCAAAATCACAAAACAGCTAGACTCTGTAATAAAACTACAACAGCCTTGCAGCCTTTAAAATACTCGTATGAAAAGCCCATGGAAATCTAGGTGCGTTGTATCTTCTGTCAGAGACAGCATGAAATATTCAAAGCAGCTAACAGTTGAAGAAAATTCTTGGTATAGAAAATACAATATGAAAAGAGCAACAGAATACGTTAGCTGCAATATTTTCCCAGTTCAGTTCTTTGTAGTATTATTTCTAAAAGCATTTAGAAAAATACCTACACTTTAACTGAGGTGGCCATCAGGCAAGCACCCTCAGACAGACACATAATACTGTTTTATTTTCACTAACTACTTCAGTCCATCGTGCTGTGAAAATAACAATCAGAATAAAATGAATTTAGTACCAAAAGGGAAAATGCCCGGGAAAATCACAGGAGCAAGCTTTGTAGCAAAAAATCCATTCTAACGAATTCTAGAGTGTCCGTTGATACCTTAAATCATGAGATAATGTTGGCCACAAATTACTATTTTGAGATATATATCAAACTACTGTAAATTACTGCACTTCAACAGCAGTTCAGTAGGAACAGAAAAGATACAGCTTAGACAGGTTTCAGAGACGATCTTCTCTGAACTGGTAGCTCCTAAACTTGATTTTACAAAAGGAGAAGCTATGTCATACGGTAAATATGGAGTGTGATTTCAGACTGCAGGCGTAATGTCTGTGGCTGGAGAAGGACAAGGAAACAGAAGCTCTCTCAAAAGACAGCTGGGCCAGTGGGATTTAGGTACTTTAGTCCTAACAGTGGTTCTATTGAGCATATTTCTGAATAAAGATATATTTAAGCTTGTGCTTCAATGCATTCCTAGGTAAGGACAGTTTTACTTCACACAGACTCACTGCTACAGTGGTATAAATTTGAGACTTCTATTATGAAGGGTCGTAATCATCATAAACACTCCACTTATTAGTGAGTGTGTGCACAATTGGGATCTTCCAAAGTTATATAAATATTTACAGAAAAATGTCTTTATCTTAAAAAAATGTGTAGTTGATTGATTTTACGTACGTACAAAACGTACAAATTTTAATTACATCTGGATGTATTTGCAAAATCAGGAATTAAAAATACATCTTCTGAAAACCACTTTTCTGAATTTCTTGGCAAAAATTCATTGTTAAAATATTTTCTTTACGTGGAATTTGCTAGTGCTACTCTTCATAGCTTACCATTCCACTGATAGTTTTTTCCAGACAAGGCTTCCTGCTAGCAGGGGAGAAGGGCTAGGTAAATACTAACTGTAGAATATTAATTGACTATTTTATTGTGACTGCACGCAGCAAATAACAGGACTAATGCAGGAAATTTGGATCACGTTCATTTTAGAGAAATGTAAGCAAGGCACTAATAACTAATTATTAATAACTCACAACTTTTATTATCTTGCATGTCCACACCATCATACAAAATATCTCCCCTAAATTCTTTTTTGTTTTCTTCAATTTTATTCAGAGACAAGAAAAGCAATTCCCCATTTTTTTCCATTTTAGAACTTGAAAAGTGATTTCCACTACACTATTCTTTTTGGTTGCCTGTGATATGCTTTTCCTGGTTCAAGTCCTTTTGAAGATTGATTTAATAATTTTAAATCACCATTTTTACTACATTATGATAAAGATTTGCTGAGGAAACCTGATTTTTAAAGACGTGTTGGTGTCTTTGGATGGAGGTACATGTCTTTCGCTAGATTTAAATTGGAGAATTGCAAATATACAACAAATACAAATAATTCTTCGAGTGTAAAACATGTATTTCTGTGTTTTCCCATTGGATATTTGAACTATTAGATAATAAGCAAGACAGGACACTTCTTTCTTCATTTTTCTGTAAGCAGACGATGTTCTGAGCACACACACTTACTACATACTTGCATTTCATAACTGAGGTGTTCACCCATGTACTTTTAAATTTTTTTCTATAAAACTGACATATATATTTTTAGAATTTATACATAAAAATCATAATGTAGACAGTATGATCTATACCCAGCTATGAGATTCTGGGCTTATCCCATGTCATTCTTGCTAAAACACATGAAGTTGCAAGTTAGTGTCTTCTGCAGTCGATGAGAGATGACAACTCAGATGTTTAGATCTCTTCCTCACCATCTGGAGCACACTCTGCTTCTGAGATCATCCCTGAGTGGCACTACAACAGTTGTAGAGCTTGGGACACTCTCACCCATTCCTCCCCCTACAGCAAACAAGGCATTTTGACTTTCAGTTCTGACTATCAGTGGCAATCAAGAGGTACAGAACTCTGTGCCACACAAGGGTTTGAAGAATTAGTGTCTCAAGAAGCTGACCTGCTCTGGTTTCCCAATGAGGTCTAAGTTTTTCCTGTGTGCTTTCTGTAGAGGCTTCTAACCTTTAACCAAAAGAGGGAAAATAATGAATTTACTCTTTTAAGTGAGCAAGCTCAACTGGGAGCTTAAATAAGGTGGGATACGCTCATGTCTAAGCACTGCTAGAATTTGGACGATGGCTCAGCAATGGCATTTACAGATTTCAACACTGGAAATGTAGCCAGGAACTGAAGGCAAATCTAACATTGGATGGTTTATGAAGTTCCTCATTTTTATTTATTTGTTTTTGTCTGGAAGAGTTATTGTTCCTGTCTGCTCATGCCCCAGTCTTTCTTCATGTCCATCTCCAGATAGACTGTGGTTTTAAAAGTGTTTGTATCTCTGCACTTCTAACTCTTTCATAAGAGTTGGTTAGGAGGATTTTTAGTGTATCGATATTGCCAAACCAGTGTCCAATCTCGTGAGTCAGACCATCATATCTTGAGAAATTTTAAAACTGTGGAATTAAAACCTACAGTTTTCATTTATTTTTCTTGCCTCTAGAAACACAGGAAATCTGTACAATTTTTGCAATAATTCTGTGAAGTTACACAACTCCAGAAGCTGGAGCTTAAAGAAAACTATCCCCAGGTGTGGTACCACAGTGAGAGAAAGCAACACTGATGGCTCCACAGTTTCTGTACAGTTGCTTTAATCACATATTCTACTTCATCTGGTGAGAGAGTAAATTAACACCTTTGAATGTAAAAGCAAGGATCAGGAATTGTGCCTATGCACAAATCAGGTCAGCTTTTACTGGCCAGAAGGCAAATTCTTTTATACTACAAGAAACAAGTGGTAGTATATTACGCTGGCTATCCAGTCTGAAGGAAATCTTAATAAAAAGGTCAGAGTATATAAAAAGATCATAGCAATACAAATCAAAGAAGGCAGGGAAAGACCTTACAAGACCTTTTTTCATAGAAGGCGGAAGAGAGGAATGGATAAGTAAAAGCATGTTGAAAAATATTGTATTTCAACACAATTTTGAACCTCAGGGCAGTTACTTCATGCTTTTCTATAAAGAGCCTGAATATACATGGCAATACACAAATAACAAAAATAATAATGATTTGGTAATGAGATCTTTTCCATATACTGAAGATCTTAACATGCCTTTCATCAAAACAGCAGAAGATTTCATACCACATGAAACGTCTTGACAATTCTGACATCTGCTAATCTGATTACAGTTTATACACTAGTCTAATTAACTTGGACTTGTGGAATTAATAACGTGCATACAATAGTCACAGAACTGTTGTATAAATTGAGAGATGTAATGACATTGACAACATATTGATATAATGCACTACAGCTCTACTAATACTCATGAAAATCTATAATAGTATAAGGCTTTCTGTTACTATACATGCACAAAAATGTTTTAATGATTTAATGCAAGAAAAAATCTCCTGAAAGATACCAGAAACCCACTGTCAGAATACCTCCCTTTCTTCCCGAATAAATGAAAAATAAAGTTACTAACATTTAATTTTATATAAATACCTACAGTTGTATTCACGAACACTTCCAAGGCAAATATTTGGCTTTGCAGATTTAACTCATAGATTAGCTGCAATGCAGACTCTACAAAACCTGTGCAGCTTATTGATCAGGCTGTTTGTGCAGGCATGTGAAGACAAATCAAATCCTCTGACCACATTTTACAACATGTGCAGATGTAGGACAGCACACGACCAGACTAAGACAATTAATAAACATGACTTTGCAGTCTGTTTAGAAAAAACAGTTTCCTTTAATCTATGGCTCTGAAGTCATTATTCACAAAAGCATACAAGTTACTATATAGCTTATTTTCAGGGAAAATTCACCCTGAAATAAGGCTCTGGATCTGGTGTCTTAAAATAATGCTCTAGGTCTTTGCATCAATTATGTTCATTATAAAATTAAAGTAACTGAATTTCTTTTTGTCATGTTGGATATAATGGTCAAACTTTCCCTCAATAGAAATTTAGATTTGCAAATTTTGAATAAAAGTGTTTCTCCAATGGTGAAAAAAATTACCTAGTACAGACTAATCAGTATATCAGTCTGTATCTTTTGATTTTTTAATGTAAGTGTAGTCCTATCCTGAAAAAAAATGCCTGTGCTAATAGTATTGTGGGTTCCACATCATTATGATTCAAGAATTTCTGCACCAAATGTGCTTAGTTTCCGAATAAAATCATTTTGGGAGGGTTTTGGTTTTGGGGTTTTTTTGTTTTGTTGTTTTTTTTCTCAATGTTTTGTCTGCATTCCTTAGAATCAAGCTAGATGTTCAAGGGTGTTTTTTTCATGTTACTTATCATTGCTAGTTATAAATGTTCTGCAAAGCAAATGAGCTCCCAGCTACATCTGTGCAACACTAAATTTGAAATTACACTCTCTATGGATGGCACCATCACCCTATTTCCCTCAGCAGAATTGCACAGGTGTATCCAGCTGAAAGTTATTAAACAGGTCTGTTGATGATATACAAGATGGAACAAAATTTGCAGCTAGTATTTCCTAGCTGTGTTGGCTCTGCAGGAGGGAAAGCTTATTTATATTACTGGCACAGGCAGCTATTACAGAATGCAGTGAGAAAGGAGATCTGCTGAATAAAATGGTGCTGTTTGGGAGGAGTAAGTATTCATGTTAGAGTTACGTTTTATGGTCTTTTGTACTAATATTCTGTAATCACAATGGTCTTTCCTCTGACATGGTAGAACAGGGTCAGATGTCAACAAGAAAAAATGTTACAAATGAGAATTTTACAACCTTGGAGAGAAGTAATAACATGTTTGTGACTTTCTCTTCAGCTGCATCTGCAGAAAAAAAATATGAGTGAGTTATAGATGACCTTGTTTTGGAGTGATCTCTACAGTCATTATACTCCAATTGTTATTTCAAAAGATACTTCAAATCTTTTTTCATGATAGTTTTAAGATTTTATGGTTGTGATTTATCTGATCTTTCAAATTTCTGTATTTTTGCTGTTTGCTTAGTGTGTTTCCTTGCAGAGAGGGAATTCCTGTTGTAGCTTATAGTATGCTCACCAACTTTTACCACTTGGGAAACTCTTGAGAATGTTTAGTACACTCAGAATAGTAAAAATAACTCTTATTTAGAAAAAAGAATGAGCAATAAAACTTAATAATATTTTGCTTTAAAATCAGTATGACCTCCTGATAAAGGTCTGAGGTGACTCTTTTCTTCCTGAAACAGTCTGCTCCTTTCCAGCTAAAAAACTCACCATGAACTCTTCCCTTTAAATTGAAAATTTATCAGTGTCAAACTAAAATAAAGAGTTTCTGAGACTGTGTGTTCCTCTCCCATTCTTCCTAGCCACCCCAATAAGTTCAAATATGGAAACAGCAGCTTGTATTGAAATGTTTCTGTCTCAGAAAGACTCTGTCCACTATAAATTTTTCTAACCTTCTCTTGAGTATTTGGAAATGTGCATAATTATAGGCTATAATTATAGGCTATAATTATGCCTAGAAAAGTCAGCAAAAGAACTGTCATTTGAAATACTTAAGTGACAATATACTTGACTGAAAATCTCACCCAAACACCTAACTGCACACATTCTCATAGTGCTTAGATGCTCACATTTGTAAAACAAAAAGTTCACTATTGATATTTTCAGTTTGATATAAAGCCATTTTGATAAAACCACTATACTCAAGACCAATGTTTATATAAAATTTCCAAAGATCCTTCTTCAAAGTTATTGCTTTAAGATCCTTTCCACAGAAGAAAATGTCTGATAATAAGCAAGTATTTACAAAACAAACTGTCCTAAACTTAGCACAAAAGAAATCCAAGGAATCTGAATTATCTCTGTTGATCCCAAGTACATAAAATGTAATGAGTTAACCTGGCTTTATTTCACTCCCTGCTTGCTGGCTAATTGGTCTATAACAGAAACACGCATCTGTAGCCCTTTGCTTCATTGTCTTGAGACTTTCCATTGCTTCACCTAATTTCTGAAAGATTTTGTTTATTAAGATCAAAGCAGAGAGCAGCCAACAACTGCCCGGAAAGGAGTCCCATCCCTCACTGCAGCATATAGCTACTGTTGCCTTGTACAAGGGCAGCAGGCTCAAGATCTCTCTGTGTCAAAACGAGTAAAAAACACCTTTGGTTCCTGAACACTTTCAGGACTACTATTGTTCTAGGATATCCGAAAATAGAAGGTGGTTTTTATACTTGCTTACAGTCTGTTCTGTTGTCAGAACAGCAGCTTTTTTATTTCTTCAGTTTCTTGAGGACCACTATAAGCTAGAACTATAATCTAGTCTTACCTTATGTTTTACCATATTGACAGACATAATTGTTTTCCTGCAAAGTTGACATAAAACCACCTTCTTCCACTTGCAAAAACTGTGTGTGTGTTGAAAGGATTTCACAGATAAATGTGTGAGATCTGACCCTGACATGCACAGATGGAACTCGGGGATCTCTCACCCAGAAAATCCTGCAGCTGGCCAGTCCACATCAGTGCTGGTGTCAGTCAATGGCTGCTCCTCTGTCTGTTGTGGCATGACTGGGGAATGGAGTTTACCTAAGTACATCTGTGCTGCACCTGAGGCGTGATTCAACCTAGAAAACAAAACCAATTAATCTCTCCTGTGTAATCCTGATGGATGGGGTAGAGTCAAACATACATGTGCCCTACCCAGTAGCGGGCACCATGATTTCTGCACTTTCTTAACACAGGATGATCACTTAGTTTCTGAGCTTTAGCCACTGACAAGAGTAGAAACCACATGGGTTACAGCTGTGATTAAAATGCTTTCTGGATGATATCATTATAAATGGTAACTCGTTTGCATCTTTGTTTCTTCCTTTCTTCTCCTCTGCTTCTTTTTCTGTTATTTACCATCCACCTTATCCACATACAGGTCACTATTATTATTGTGAATTTACAATGTACAGATTATTATTTCAGGAGTTTCCCAAGCATTATCTTGGACTTCTATGTTGTTACATGAGATACTAACAATGCATTTACAACATTAGAGTTAATAGTTCTTACCAGATATGACACATCTTAAGTCGAGTTAATTCTCTGTCTAATTAAGCAGTTCAGGGAATACTATAAACATCCCACATTTGTCTTTCTTTTTAAAATTATACAATTAGAAAACCCACTCCTATTCAGTGAACTAATATTCTAAAAATTGTATGTAAGTTCAGTTATCTTTTAAAGGTGACTGCATTAAAGGCTAGGAAGCAATTTCTCAGGGAAGTATTGTGTTGATAGGACTGGAACACCTCCCATATGAGGGCAGGCTGAGAGAATTGGGGTTGTTCAGCCTGGAGAAGACAAGGCTCCAGGGAGACCTTACAGCAGCCTTCCAGTACCTAAAGGGGGCCTACAGGAGAGATGGGGAGGGGCTTTTTACAAGGGCATGTAGCAACAGGACAAGGGGTAACAGTTTTAAGCTGAAAAAGGGTAGATTTAGATGAGATATTAGGAAGAAATTTTTTACTGTGAGGGTGGTGAGACACTGGAACAGGTTACCTAAAGAAGTTGTGGATGCCCCATCCCTGGAGGTGTTCAAGGCCAGGCTGGATGAGGCTTTGAGTAACTTGGTCTAGTATAGGGTGTCCCTGCCCATAGCAGGGGGTTGGAACTCAATGATCTTTAAGGCCCCTTCTAACCCAAACCATTCTATGATTCTATGATTCTATGATGTTGGTCTCAATACACCTAGCAGGAGAATATTTATTTTAATTGTTTGTGAATTATAACTTGGAAAACATCTCTTCACTCTCTGCTTTGTGATTCTTTACATTACATTCTTTAAATTACTTTTTGTGTGTTTGTGTGGTGTGTGTGTGTGTGGAGAGAGAGAGAGAGAGAGAGAGAGGAGAGAGAAAGCGAGTGTAAGGAGACAGCCTGAAACATTAAATTCCATTAATTTACGTTTGTAACTATATTTCATGGTTGCTTTAGCATTTTACGTTGAAACTCTTTCAATGTAAAACTGGGCTTTTTTTCTTTGCAAAAACTGTGCATTCCATAGAAAACTGCTTTTGTTTTATTTCATTTTCCTTGAAGACCAGAGGCCTGAAAACTGAATATTTTTATTTGTCTGTCTTCTTGTAAAGACATATGAAAGCCCAACTGAGGTCCTTTTCATCTCTGCTAGGGGCTGGACTCCCATTCAAAACAATACAATGACATATCACAGCCAGAAGTCAACAGGAGGGGAGAATGTGGTACTTCATGAGAAAACATTGACTAAATGCAGATCCAGGTTGATGAAAGTGTATTTCATACTCCCATGTATAAGTCCCATGGACCATGAACAATACTATTCCTCCTATGAGGAAAGGTTGAGGGAACTGGGCTTGTTTAGCTTGGAGAAGAGAAGGCTCCGGGGAGACCTCATTGCGACCTTCCAGTACTTGAAGGGAGCGTATAAACAGGAGGGGGAGCGACTGTTTACGAGGGTGGATAGTGATAGGACAAGGGAGAATGGTTTTAAATTAAGACAGGGGAGGTTTAAGTTAGAGATTAGGATAAAGTTTTTCACCCAAAGGGTGGTGGCACACTGGAACAGGTTGCCCAGGGAGGTCGTGGATGCCCCATCCCTGGAGGCATTCAAGGCCAGGCTGGATGTGGCTCTGAGCAGCCTGGTCTAGTGATTGGCGGCCCTGCATATGGCGGGGGGGTTGAAACTAGATGATCACTATGGTCCTTTTCAGCCCAGGCCATTCTATGATTCTATGATTCTATGATTATGGTCTTAAACAAATCAGATTTTGTACCAAAGACAACATGAGAACAATTTAACATAAGGAAACAAACTAAAAAATTTATAAACTACTCTTAAAATTATATGTCTACAGAATAGAAAATTAAACCTGTACTTAAAACCATATGTTTGCTCCAAACTTCATTAATAGTGACCAGCAAAATCTTGGTCATCTTGAGGCCTCCAAAGTTGAGTTCCATAGTGGCAAGTAGCTGTGAGGTGTGTTTGTCTTCTGCTATGTGTACACCTGCACAGCTGCTGATATTGGTGAAATAATCCATTCAGTTCTGAGTGTTAAACTTCATTGATAAGATGTGCCATGCGGAGAAGACTAACACATACAGGCAAAGTATGAGGACAGGCTGAAGGAGTTGGGGTTGTTCAGCCTGCAGAAGAGAAGGCTCCAAGGAGACTTAATAGCAGCCTTCCAGTACCTGAAGGGGGCCTACAGGAGAGATGGGGAGGCACTCTTTATCAGGGAGTGCAGTGAGAGGACAAGGGGTAACGGGTATAAGCTAAAAGAGGGTAAATTTAGACTAGATATTAGGAAGAAATTTTTCACTATGAGGGTGGTGAGACACTGGCACAGGTTGCCCAGGGAAGCTGTGGATGCCCCATCCCTGGAGGTGTTCAAGGCCAGGCTGGATGAGGCTTTGAGCAACCTGGTCTAGTGGAGGGTGTCCCTGCCCGTGGCAGGGGGGTTGGAACTTGATGATCTTTAAGGTCCTTTCCAACCCAAACCATTCTATGATTCTATGATTCTATGATTCTATGATTCTATGATTCTATGATTCTATGATTCTATGATTCTATGATTCTATGATCTTGCCAGGCACAGAGGTGAGACCGACTGGCCTGTAGTTCACCATGTCTTCTTTTTTTCTATGATTCTATGAAAATACAGACAAAAGGGAAATTTATTAGTGTCATTGTTCAACTTTTGTTGATCTGCTCATCGAAACATGTATCATAGAGGACACTGTAAGTCAGAATACAACTGAACATATGTTAGAATACAACTGAGTGCTCTTAAAAATTGTCAGAGTTTTATGGTCAAAACATATGAACACAAATGCAATGTGTGTAGCAGTGCAAAAGTCACTGTGCTGAGCCACATTTGTTACATGAAATGTGACAAACCAATCACAAGGTGGTACCTTATTCTATAGCTCCCACAAAGAATAAGTCTCCATGAAGTCAACACAGGTTGTAACTGAGGAACTAAATAAAAAGATTTCTCTATTAGGAGTGTCTTAATAGTTCTTTTTTTTTGTCTGGAAGTTATGTGAGCAAAAGTAATAAAATTAAAGCATCGCTTCTAAGTGTTCCTAGAAGACTCCGCTATGCTGCTGTCCTCGCTGAAATCAATACCGGCACATGCTCTCCTCTCACCTGTGCAACAGAAATGTAACCATTCATTTGTGATTGTAGAAGCTGGGAGCTGAAGGACTAGAGTGGTTCAACGATGGCTGGTCAAAAATTTTACTGTAAAGTGGCTTCCGTAAGTAAGAGTTGATTCATTAAAATGCTGGGGTTTTTCCCCTAGAGCATACAAAATTCTGTAAAATGTTTATTAGAAGAATTTTTAGATGCAGAGTGAGAATATTCAGAAGATGACCCTGAATATTCAATAGTCCAATGGCTTAAACTTTTTCATTGGGTGTTGTTAATTTTTGACTGAAATCCTTGAAGTTTCTGCTAGCTTA
>WKFP01015044.1:603508-632943 GCA_011057875.1 Pterocles orientalis | reverse complement strand
AACTATAATCTAGTCTTACCTTATGTTTTACCATATTGACAGACATAATTGTTTTCCTGCAAAGTTGACATAAAACCACCTTCTTCCACTTGCAAAAACTGTGTGTGTGTTGAAAGGATTTCACAGCTAAATGTGTGAGATCTGACCCTGACATGCACAGATGGAACTCGGGGATCTCTCACCCAGAAAATCCTGCAGCTGGCCAGTCCACATCAGTGCTGGTGTCAGTCAATGGCTGCTCCTCTGTCTGTTGTGGCATGACTGGGGAATGGAGTTTACCTAAGTACATCTGTGCTGCACCTGAGGCATGATTCCAACCTAGAAAACAAAACCGTGAGTATGTCTAATACCTTAATCAAAGGCCCAGTTAATCTCTCCTGTGTAATCCTGATGGATGGGGTAGAGTCAAACATACATGTGCCCTACCCACTAGCGGGCACCATGATTTCTGCACTTTCTTAACACAGGATGATCACTTAGTTTCTGAGCTTTAGCCACTGGCAAGAGTAGAAACCACATGGGTTACAGCTGTGATTAAAATGCTTTCTGGATGATATAATTATAAATGGTAACTCGTTTGCATCTTTGTTTCTTCCTTTCTTCTCCTCTGCTTCTTTTTCTGTTATTTACCATCCACCTTATCCACTTACAGATCACTATTATTATTGTGAATTTACAATGTACAGATTATTATTTCAGGAGTTTCCCAAGCATTATCTTGGACTTCTATGTTGTTACATGAGATACTAACAATGCATTTACAACATTAAATAGTCCATTGACTTACCAGATATGACACATCTGAAGTCGAGTTAATTCTCTGTCTAATTAAGCAGTTCAGGGAATACTATAATCATCCCACATTTGTCTTTCTTTTTAATATTATACAATTAGAAAACCCACTCCTATTCAGTGAACTAATATTCTAAAAATTGTATGTAAGTTCAGTTATCTTTTAAAGGTGACTGCATTAAAGGCTAGGAAGCAATTTCTCAGGGAAGTATTGTGTTGATAGGACTGGAGCACCTCCCATATGAGGACAGGCTGAGAGAATTGGGGTTGTTCAGCCTGGAGAAGAGAAGGCTCCAGGGAGACCTTATAGCAGCCTTCCAGTACCTAAAGGGGGCTACAGGAGAGATGGGGAGGGGCTTTTTACAAGGGCATGTAGCAACAGGACAAGGGGTAACAGTTTTAAGCTGAAAAAGGGTAGATTTAGATGAGATATTAGGAAGAAAACAGGCAGAAGGGGAGAAAAGGAGACAGTTTTGTGTAACAGGTGTAGGCCAAGGCACCTGTCTGGCCAGCACAGTCTGCCCCAGCTTCTGGTAAATGGAGTTTAACATTTCCAGCACTTTTCCTGGGTGCAGGGCTCTCTGAGCTGTGTCTCTGCGGCAAGCAGGGCGTGTGGCTTGGGGGCTGGGGGGTGTTGGTGGGAGTGGGGAGCCTGGAGGCATGGTCTACTAGGAGAGGGGGGTTGGGGAGCCTGGCCAACTGCTGGAGAGAGCCTGAGGTCTGCCGAGAGACCCATCTGTGTGTGTGTATGTGCATGTGCACATGCTTATGGCACACACATAGCCTCACTGCTGGTCGAACCTGTAGGCATCGTGGAGCTGCAGCAGCCTTGACCCTACTGAGCTTCCAGATTTGGCAGCTCCTAGCAATTTCTGTTTCTGTCAAGCAACTTTATCCCAGTGACTGCTCCAGTTATGGGACTGCTGACTCTTCCCTAGAACAAGAATCTGTATATTTCCCACATTTGCAAGCTAATAAGCCTGTTTGCTGTAATGAGTATTTAGACCCTAAGGCTCAAACATTTACCACTTAATTGTGATATTTTCTTTGCCTTGCTGTCTCTAAACAGAGCCTATTTTTGGCAGACTGCTGGTTCTTGAGACCTAGCAATTTGGTTTTAATTCCCAAAATACTAAGAGAGCCTTGCTTTATTTTAATGGCTTCTACTTTAAGAGAGATATATTTATTTTAAATAATGTGAGTTCTTCCCTTATTCTGTGGAAGAGAGCAAATCTTCATTTTACATATTTTCCTTCAATGCAAACCCTCAATGCCCTGAAATCTGCTCCCATTCAATCAAGGTACAACAGCTTATAAAAGCCCAGATTCATCCCAGCTACAGTTAACTGCTTATCCAGTATTGGAGCCTTGTTGCTGTAGCAACTATTGCCTATATGGAAATGGTTTTCAACTTGTGATCCATGGACCTTTATATCCATGGTCAGCTATTGAAAGGTCTGACAACTAGCAAAAGCAAGTTTATTGTCTGCAGGTTTAAATAATATGAGCCTCAGTGCACAACTATTTAGAAGAGCCACAATAAGACCAAAAACCGACTGGTGAGGATTAAGAAAATCCTGTTTCACAATTGACAGGGGAAAGTAGTTAAAAAAGGCAATTCAACCCACCATCTGAATCACTGTCTGGAGGCATCTATCACTTTCCATCCACAATTAAGGGAACTTTAGGTAAGTTTCTGATGCATATATCTCAGCATCTAAATCTAGGTGGGCTGAATAAAGATCTACACTTCTATGAGGACTTTGTTGTACTCTCCACTTAACTTAGAATAAACCACAGTTTCTCAAAATACTCTCCACAACTAAAAAAGGGTTCTTCCCTTTAATTTCCGTTATATTCAGCAAGGGTAAACAAGGCACATATAAGATGCATCTGAAATATCCAAATATCCTGATTCTCATACTTGCAACACAGGTAAGAGAAAAAAAAAAAAAAAAACCTAATTTCAACTTTATTTTCCAAAATCAATTTGCTTTGGTAGAAAAAGATACATTCATAGGCCATTAGTGTACAGGTCTCTCATTCATTCTTTCCAGCAGTGGTCAGTAGCTTGGACTGTGACTCAGCCCGAGAGTAAGGAATGGTAGGTAACACCAATATATAATGGTATGTATTATTTCCAGCACTGAGGACAAATTTTATTATTTTGATGTGTCATTGTTATGACACATTTAGTACCTGAGATACTTAACAACATGACTGTAATAATATTATCTTTTATATAGTTTTAATTTATTTGATGTAAACAATACTTTGAGGCTTATTATAATGCAACAAATGAACAGGACACTCTCTTAATGACTCTTAGAAAAAGGATGGCTGTAGCAAGTTACTTAAAACTGTATCTTTCTTATAAATAATTACCCAGATAAATGTGCTGATCAGTAAACAAAGAAACTCTGACAATCCTGAAATGAAATCCAACTACAGAAAATGGTGAATCAAGATAAGCTTCTTGAAACTTAAGTTCTTGCATCTTAGAAATTATTATTGCCAGCAACAGTGAGTTTCATAGGGGTAGGTGTTTCTCAAAGTCATTTTTACACTACAGGGGCTGGTAAAAGTTGTTACAAGTCGTCTTCTATAAACCCGGTGCGTGGGTCGAGTGGCTCATGCCTTTTGCATGCATTCACCTCGAGCACCCCCACCCGGCCTTTTTATGTGAGTGGATATAAAATTTGTTTGAGGTGTTTGGACTTATTATCTCAAAATCATTAGTGCCTTTTGAAAACTTTGGCCCTGGATTTTTCATTAATGAATCTCCCTTTGGATATAAATGCATAAATATATTCTACTCAAAGAAAAGCCAGATCCGTGCATTACGGATGTATGACTAGTCACAGCAACAAGTTTGGAAGAAATTGCATTCTTCACTGCAATGTGGACAACATCTGTCTCTACATTCATTTTCTTTGATGTGCTTCTTTTCACATTCTCTGCTAAAGAGAATATTTTCATAGTAATTTTTATTTTCTTCTTGGAAAAGTTTACAGTTCATTTCAAGATGACAGCTGGAGCCACTTTTTCTTTCTTACATGCAACAGGAAAGCTCTCTTCACCCTATTTTTGTATAGGCTGCTACCTTTTTTAGAAAAAGAAAGAAGAAAAGGTAATTTAAGATTTTTGTGAAATAAAGATAGACATGTTGCAAGCTGACTCATCCATCTTTGTAATACTTTATATCTGGTGTTACCACTTGCTTTGCTAATTCTTCTATTTCTGCAGATCCCCTTGAATGTGTTTAGGTACAAGTAATCCTTCACTATGACAAGATCTAAGAAGAACCTTCATAACAGGTAAATTAACCCAGCTGCTATTTCTGTTTTTGCTAAGCCTGTCTAAGTCTGGATTTGACTTTGCCACATCACATGACACAAGCTAATAGGAATGGAATACGAGTATGATTCACTCCTGGTCAAGACTGCAAGTGCATTAGTACCAAGGCTGTACATCTGAAGTGCAGATGTGGCAGTATCTAGAGCCCCAAATAGAAGAGTTCCCTTTCTTCAGAGTACATTTTTTAAGGCTGTCAAAAAGACATGATTTTCTCATTGCAAACAGCTTTTTGCAAGACATGAATAAACACGTGCTCCTTGAAGCCTTTATTTTCAGACAGTTACCAAATTATTTTAGGAACAGTGCATTGTGTTTCAGCATAATGAAATGTATGTTGCTGCTAGGAAGCAACTTAAAGTTGGTATCACTACAACCCAAACACTTTTCTTTACCAATTTCACCTTCTTCTGATTGCTAAAAGGCTCCCTAAGGATTGGTTCAGGTTAGAAAAAACAGAAAAGCTCTGAGTAGCCACTAAACTGGGAAAATTTCTGCTTTTTATCCATGTAAAGAACTATTCATAGATCTGGCTAAACTAGTCAGGACTTTTAAAACTAGAGCTTAAAACATCTTTGGGAATCTCATTTGACACAAGAAAGAGCAGAAGGACTTCTTGAAATTCAGGCACCAAAAGTTACGTGAATGGATGTGAGACAATAAATATTTTATCATTTTCTTCTGGTCTTTTTTTCCGCTTGACAAGCCTATGTGACATGTAGTAAATAAATTTAGCACAGTTTTACCACGAGAGGGCAGGAATGCTCATCAAACAGGTTTGCCACTGGTTGTTTCACCAAGTCTTTGTCGGAAGGGTGACCCAACGTGCTTTCCCTCTGTTGGCATTGCGTGTCTAAGCATGTACCCTGAGCACTTAACAACATGACAAAATGCTTTGACCCAACAGGCTGACCTGTCATTAGTACGGCAGATTAATCCCCCTGGATGGCCATGGGGCTCAGGGGCAAGGCTGAACTGCACCTGTGTAAGGCTAAGAGCAAAATCAGAACTCCTTGCTCTTGGTCTGACAAAGGGAAACGGCTGTGCCAAGGCATCAGGCTTGCGAAGGGAGGCTGGCAGGTAGGTAGAGACGAACCAGTGCCTCCTTTTCTTTCTTATGGTGTGTAAGAGTAACAAGAAGGAAGACCTTTAGAGACCCTTTTTTATTCACCATTAGCAGCACTGGCTTATTCACAGACAATATTTAACCTTTTCCGTAAGTGAGACTATTTTTGATCAGACCATAACAGCAGCCGGATCTGAACAGTAGAAGACTGTATTGGACAGAATAATATGTATAAAAGTCCCAGACTATTATTAAAGTGAAACAGATTTGTGTGGAAAGTCCTGGTTAACTCATAAACAATTTATAAACTGAAGCATTTAGCAGAGCTTGATTAAAGGTTTAAATTCTTGTAACTGTTTGCCAACAAAATACAGTGTTTCACTGTTCCCAAACCATGTTTTGGGAAAAAAAAAATCTACTGTGGGGCCACTCAGAGTTACAAGATTTTAATCAGCTAAAATTAAGCTCAGTAACATACACGGAAATATCCTTTGTTTATTTTGCTGTCACATTTAAAGTTTCTTCTTTAAAATATTATGGTTTTTAACCATGGAGGTAAATATTGTAGAGTTGTGATAGTGAGTGGATAAACTATGTGCAGCGGGAACAAAGAGAAAAAAATGAAAAAGTAACCTTACTCTAATCATATATAGTCTATAACCTTACTGTAGTCATAAGCAAAAAAGATTTATATGAGTTATTTTCTATTATATATGCCAATTTAATTGTGTTTTTACCATGCCCTCCTCCAGAATAACTGCAGTCAACAAAAATATCACCTGTTCAAATCTAAAGATTCTTTGCTACTTTTGTTGTTGGGATAAAAAGGGTTTTCTTCAGCCACAAAGCAGAAAAGGGCATTGCCTTCCTATTGTGTGGCTTGGCTGTCTCCATAAGAGGCTCTTGACTTATACTTAGAGGGTTACATACCTGCTAAGAGATCTATATTCTCAGTGTATTTTACAAATCTCTATTCCCCAAAGGTTTTCAAGAGACAAGCTGCAACAGCATGCTAACAGGATGACTAGGTAGAAAAGTAGGAAGCCCTACAATATCTCCTTCAATAATTTGATTTATTTCTTTGAAATTTTAAAAAACTCTAATAGTGTGTGGCTATTCAGTCCAGATTGAGCAAGAGACAGCCACCTGGATATTTGCTGAAAAAGAAAAGGGCATGACTGGACAGCGTGCACTGACACAGAAATAGGCAAACGGCACAAGGGCAAAAAGTTCCTGTTTGTGCGTATTACCAGGATGCACAGAGAAATCGATACAAGTCAGGACATCTGCAGAAGCTGTTAAAATCCCTGTGCAGATGGATCATCCTCTAACTGTTTACAGTGAGATTCTGAAGCTGTGAAGAAGGGTTGTGTTTTAAGTTTTCCAGTATTTATCTGCAGGAGAATATTACCCACGAAATTCCAAAGGAATGTTGCACAAGGTGTCTTGCCCGGGGCCTCGTAGAGTTACACATGGAAAACGTGTGTCATGTTTTGATCAAAGATCAGAAGGAATGACTCATCGCCTTTCCTTTCTGTTGTATTTTCTATAGCATATGAACAGGTGCAGTGCCCAGGTCTGGGTGAACTTTGTGGGTTTGCTATGATGGTTTTAGTTTCTATTAAGGACATGTAGCAAAGAAACAGCAAAAGAAAATTTGGATTATTGTTCTTTGCTTTCCTTTTGTTTCATTTCAAGAGGTACACTGCAAAAGCAAGTGAAAACAGACAACATTTTTGCTCTGGCATTGCCTTCTCAGTTAACTTTTGAACAATGACAACATTTTGGACACGTTTATGGCCTTGTCTTTGAACTCTTATTCAGGTAATGAATCTGTTCACCTCTACATCCCTTCTGGTTGTAGAAATCACTCCTTGATTTGTCGCTTAGTGTCTTTCCCATTAAGTGCTCTTCTAGGGAGATCAAATAGGATTTCACAGGATGAGAACTCTCCAGCAGACAATCACCAGGCAATATCTTGTACAGAGAACAGAGCTATAAAAAGCTCTCCTGTCAGGCAGGGCCACATATGGTTAATGTTATTAAAATTCTTACGTGCCATCAGACCAATGGAGACACAAGTTTTTTTAGAGAACTCGTTGTGACAGCAGCACCCGTTCAGAATTACTGCCCACAAAACCTTTTGCTGTTCTGATGGTATGCAAAAACATAATGTAAGATTAAGAAATGTGATATTCTCCATCCAGAGTGCTGCTCCTTGAAGAGGAATTAGACTTCTTTCTAAAATTCTAGGAATTTTACTGTAACATGAAGGTATCTGAAGAATGACTAAGTGGCCTTTCTCAAGTGCTAGAAGCAGTTTAGATGTTGCAAGCTTTTTATCCCACCTGAATAGGACTCGCCTATTACAGTTTATGTGGATATTTATAAAGTGGTAGATTAGGAAGGCTTTTAAATTCACAGTAGTGAGCAAAATCAAAGAACTGAAAGTTTACTGAACAGGCAGAATGAAAACAAAACAAAACAAAAAAAGATTTTAGCTGTGCCAGTTGCCTGATCTGTCTCACTGTGCTGCTGGAGAGGAGCTCACAACGGCCAAGGGCAGGAGAGGGAGTGCCCAGGTCGGGACAGCTGACACAATGGCACTCCTTTTTTGGCAGTGCACCACTCTTAGATTCATTTACAATATTTAATAACCTACAGCCTGAGAAACCTGTCAGTGTTTTTTTGACTTGAATGGGTGTTATTCTTTTTAGTTTTGAAAGAACTGCAGTGTTCTAAAATTTGTAATTTATTATTTTGTACACAAATGTAACTTCTTAAAACGTTAGCTCTTCACCTCCAATTTCAGAATCTTTCAGATCAAAATGTATAGAGCAACACCATAACATCTTGTATTATCTTACTATTTTTCCTCTAATTCACTTGCTTTGCTGAATCGATGTTAACTCGATGTTTTCGGAGAACTATGATCCACCATGATTTTCAAGTCTTGCTCTTAAATAATTAAACTTTCTGCTTTTTTATTGTGTACTTAGGGACAATTTTCCTTTCTGCATTACAATGTACTTGTCTACTATTTTATCAGAATTATGAGATCTCTTAATGACTTTCCAGTCATAGGCTTTTAAGAACATTTGATAATGCATCTTGCAATAAGCAGTTGTGAAAATACAGGTACACAGTGGATGTTCTCTATTTATGTGCCAAGTATTTTTAAAATTAATTAATAAATTAAATTTAAGTAGGTGGCTCATGGCTTAGACAGGAACACCCTTTGCTGGATAAAAAACTGGCTGGATGGCCCAGCCCAGAGAGTCGTGCTGAACAGAGTTAAGTCCAGGTGGTGGCCGGTCACCAGTGGTGTTCCCCAGGGATCGGTTTTGGGGCCTGTCATGTTTAACATCTTTATCAATGACCTGAATGAGGGGATTGAGTGCTCCCTCGGTAAGTTTGCAGATGATACCAAATTGAGTGGGTGTGTTGACCTCCTTGAGGGTAGGGAGGCTTTGCAGAGGGATCTGGGCAGGCTGGACCCATGGGCTGAGGCCAATTGTATGAGGTTCAATAAAGCCAAGTGCCGGGTCCTGCACTTTGGTCACAACAACCCCCTGCAACGCTACAGGCTCAGGGGAGAGTGGCTGGAAAGCTGCCCAGCAGAGAGGGACCTGAAGGTGCTGGCTGACAGCCGGCTGAGCATGAGCCAGCAGTGTGCCCAGGTGGCCAAAAAGGCCAACGGCATCCTGGCCTGCATCAGCAATAGTGTGGCCAGCAGGACTAGGGAAGTGATTTTGCCCCTGTACTCGGCACTAGTGAGGCCACAGCTTGAATACTGTGTTCAGTTTTGGGTCCCTCACCACAAGAAGGACATTGAGGTGCTGGAGCAGGTCCAGAGAAGGGCAACAAAGCTGGTGAAGGATCTGCAGCACAGGTCTTACGAGGAGCATCTGAGGGAGCTGGGTTTGTTTAGTCTGGAGAAGAGGAGGTTGAGAGGAGACCTTATCACTCTCTACAACTACCTGAAAGGAGGGTGTAGTGAGGTGGGTGGTGGCCTCTTCTCTAAAGTAACAAGTGATAGGACAAGAGGAAATGGCCTCAAGTTGTGCCAGGGGAGGTTTAGGCTGGGTATTAGAAAAAATTTCTTCACTGAAAGAGTGATCAGGCATTGGAACAGGCTGCCCAGGGAAGTGGTGGAGTCACCATCCCTGGAGGTGTTCAAAAAATGTGTAGATGTGGTGCTTAGGGACATGGTTTAGTGAGTTGGGTGGTGTGGGTTGGACTTGATGACCCTTGAGGCCTTTTCCAACCTTAATGATTCTGTGAAATGAGAGATTTGTAAGACCTAGTTTTCTTTTACAAAAACTGTATTCATTTTTCCCTGTTAAATCATATTAATTTCTGTGTCTGTATCTTCAATTGTATTGTATTTTTTATTAGTTTGTACTGAGTTTGTCTATTGCGGTTTTCAGCATCCCTTTTTAAGACTCAAACTTTTATCTTCTCTTGCTCTTCTGGCACTGATGCCAAGGCATGTTACAGACTACAGTGTAACAGCTCCCCAGTTTCATATTGAAGTCCTTCAGATTTCTAAGTTGTTTACCATCTGCTGCGTGGTTCTTCTACTGACATTTTGAATGAGTTTCTCAGAATTTGCTTCCTCAGTCAATGAGAACTCACTGCCACTGAAAGCCCCTTTCTGTTTCTTCCCCTTGCCCTCCCTCTTCCATCCCTTTTCTGTGTCAGGCTGGGTGGTCCCATTGTGCCTCCAGCATCACACTGACACTTTTTGCGTCCTTGCAGTAGCCAGTGCAGTTCACGAATCCAGCAGAATTTCTTTCTTCTTTCTTCTTTGCTTTCCTCAAAAGGATTTTTTTTCTTCTTGGTTAGTATGCTGGATCAGTTCATGGAAATCTCTGATGAAGACAGGATCTGGTACAAGGTGAATGGTGGGAGTGCACAGTCAGAAGTGAGGGTAAATGAACAGAAATGTGGTAGTGGTAGACTCTTCCACTTTGGAAGCTACGAGCTGTCAGACTAGGTCACCCCATTCTCATGAACTGCACAATGAGATTTCTTCTCTGCTCTGTAGAAATCACCCTTCTGACAATGCACAACCATGCAAATAATTCCAGATATTCTGCATTGGCCTTCCTGTCTTTGACCATTGAATAGGTTTCTGGCAGTTTTCCTCATCTGATGCATTTGGATTTTTTTTTTTTTTTAGCTCTTCTTCTTTTAGCAAGCTGATCCTCAAATCTATTTCTGATTTGCCTTATTGTGGTTTTAAATTTAAGTTATCTGTATGGTATATTACTTACACTACTCGCTTGAAAGGCTATCTTCTTTTCTCTAAAAGCCTTTTTTCCTCTACTGCTTAAGCATACTGGCTATTTTTCAGTGATCCTTTTAGAATATTTCTGTATATAGCAACTAAATTAATATTTCTAATAACTGGAGGCTCGAACCAGTTTCCTCCTTGGTTGCATTTTAATCAGTGGAATATTTCCATGAAAAGAGGTATCTCCACATCACTAGGGAACAAAAACTAAAAGTCATAAAATCAGCAGATATCTTGATACAAAAATTTGTTAGTTAATCAAATTTCACTCTGAATTCTTTGTTTGTTTGGTTTTTTGTTCCTCCTTAGCAAGTCAAAACATCTTAACACATTCATACCTGCAAGACTCAATCTTTCTTTGTCTCCCCTTCTCTGCTGTAGAACAAACTATCAAAAATGTCCAAAAGCCACAAAGTCACTTGAAGAATTTATAAAAGTTGTAAGTAGCATTTTGAGAACACCAACAGTTTGGCGTGAAAAAACATCTATTATGTTAAAGATAATGTGGGTACAACTTTCAAGCAGAATTTTTGGGGAAACTCAGGAGATAATATTCCAACAATATTTATTGAGATCTGAGAAGTGACGTCTGTAGGTATCTGTTTTGATTCCCAGATCAACCAGTTTCTGAGGATGGAAACTGCATGAGTTGCTCTTTCTTCCGAGCTGTTTGGGGTTTTTTTCTGGGGGATGTAAAAGCCCGAGTTCTAGTTGGGACCACACACAGGGTTGTGAAGAGGTCAGTGTGAAGGAGATTGTGGTATTTCCAGGATGGAAGTGCCAGACGTTTCATAAAGATGTGTTAAAAGATTTTAACTCAAGTTTTGCAGATTAGCAATAAAAATATTTCTATTGTTTTCATAAAAACTCAAGTTCCTCAGTGTTTTATTGGAATCCACACTTTTGTTATATCTGAGCTTTTCACAACTTTTAACATCTTCTCAAATTTAAAAGTGGTTCATATATTTCAGCATATGTAATGTAAAAATGTGTGCCAAATGTTTGTAAAATGAGTCACAGCAATATTAAACAGACTACATCCAAAAATGTGATCTTGAAACCATTCTGTTTAAATGGGTCTGTTCCTGAAAGTATAAACTCCATATACACCCCAGTTTTCCTACTGACAATCTCACATCCACAGAGCTATGGATTCTATAGTTTAGCCTAACTTTCTGTGCTTATATGGCAAGTCTAGAGGTTAGACTGTTTAACCACGAAATTAAATAAAGCTAGTTATGAGAAAAGTCTAAAGCAGTTTTTTCATTTGAACTTGCAGTTTGAAACAGATGACTATCCAAGGTTTTCTCAGCTTCTGTTATAACTTTCAGCCTCAGACCCCATGAAACAAATGCTCAAGTGCTATTATCTCACTTAACAGATACTTGGGAGAGTAGATGTTTGCAAATCCCTTTCCAAGCAGGGAGTCACAGAAGCACAGCTATCACTAGGCCTGGATTGTGGAAGGTGATGATGTTTTTAAGTGAGACTTAGAATTTAAGAACCTAAAACTGAGCTCTTGAAAGCTCCTGCTTAATCTTTGGAGGTGCCCAGACTCTATCAGCACTTCATTTTTCAGTGCTGTGTTTCCTCAGATGCCTGGATTTTAGGTCTGCAAAGGCTTAAAAGTAAATCACTGTTGACATGACTGACAACGGCTTGGCTTCTGTCTCATATTTAAGTCTCATCAACAGCAGCAAGCTTCGTTCCCCTGTTCATTTTCACTGCATACCTCAGCTTGAAAGGCATTCTCTCAACAAACTTGCCAGCATGAAAGGGGAAATGTGGGAGACGGGTTAGGCTTGTAGTTGAATGGAACACGAAGCCTTTAATGAGACCCTAAACCTTCTTTGGATCGGGGCCTACACAGTTTACCATCGGCGTTGCAGGATCTATGATAATGCGAGAAGCTGAGCCCTACTTTCCTTCCCCCAGGCAAATTCTTCAATGACAGAACTATGATTGTAGTTGCCTATAGGCTTGTCTTTCTGTCTAGTGAAAATCTGTAGAGAGCTCAGAAGAAATATTACATCCATTATTTGGTACCGAACTGGAAGAACATATTGAAAGAATTTGCAAAGTTAGCAGAATTAACAGAGAGCTAGAAAATACTATAGGGAGGTTTATGTAGCAAGGAAAATTCGTATCAGCTGTTAGAAAAAACTTCATGGTAGAAATGGTGGGGAAGAACCGAGAGACTGTGGAAGTCTCTGTAAAATACTTCTATATTTTTGGGAATGACAGGGATATTGTAGATCCTGAGCAGAATATCTAAGTTTAGCTCTTGCACTCTTTCTCTTCTGAGAAATGAAAAAAGATGGTTGTGTGTTATTCCAAACATTTTGGAAATTTGTGGAGAAATACAGAGTTAAGGATCTATGCACTAAATTTTTTCTTAATTTACCCTCATAGATAGTGCAACCAGAACTTGGGCTACTAACATCAAAGCAAACACATTAATTAAATTTGCATATTGAATAAGCCTACAAAAGAAACACTATTTATCTGAAGTTTACGTTTAAAACCAGACAAACATCCTAAAGAGCTTTACTGAAGCCAGAGGAGTTATGTGTAAACAATTGTGACACCACATGTGTCCAGGATACTGAGACACCTTAACAGACACTTCAGCAATGCTCACGTTAGCATACTAAACCAACCGAAGACAGACTATGAAATCCCAAAGATCAGACCTACAGCCCCATACGCAGTCCCGTACAGTAAGAGGAGCTATTTGGAATGGGAACCATGTGATAATGTATCTTTGGCTCACACCTATGCAAGCCTTTGGTGTGGGAAGGAGGTTTTGCTGAGTGCTAATGAAGAATGAAGATGCTCAGCTCAGCAGTGCTGTACCTGTGTAGACAAAAGGCCTTCTGAGGAGACACATCTGGAGAACCAATAGACACCACAGCAGACTCCAAGCCTTCTTTAATGTCTCTCCACCACCAAGCCAAAATATGCCTTGGGGTAAATCCAACATCAGGATAAGAACAAAAATTAAAAAATAAAAAGTTCACTCCATGGAAGCTACTTCTAGTCATCCCACAACAGACTCACCTCATCCCCACATTTTTTTGAGCAATATGTTCTGGTTTTGCTTTGCACTGTACACAAAGAGAAGCCTCTTTGTAAACTGTCACAGCTGAGGTGGGCAGAGAGGCCAGATGAACCCAGCCCGGGTCAGCAGTTCCCCTGGTGGGGTTTGGTAAGAGGACAGAAACCTCCCCCTGGGCTGGTGTTTCCTCAGGCATCCAGGCAAGGAGGCTCTCCCTGGTCTTGCCAGGCGGGAGGGCTCGTGCCTGGCCCAGGGTCCAGGTGCTGTGCTTTCCCACAGACACTCCCCTTCCTGCCCCTCACCTGCCAGGCACCAGGTGAAACTGAGGTGGAGAAACAGGGGAGAGAAATGCTGGATATTCCTCACTAACCCAGCAAAAAGCTTCAGCAAAAGCCCCTTGGTTTCCTTTGGATGCCTACTGGAATATATCGTCTATCTTCACACAGGCAAATACACACAGGTATACAGAATCAACCAGAAAAAAATACATCAAAAAATCAAAATTAACTTCTTAATTATCTCCTCCTGATCATCTAGAAACTGTAGGAAAATCTGAGCCTGTGTACTCACACCTGTAAAGTGTTTAAATTACTTAGAACCAGCCTGTATATAAAATGTGTGCTGCTGTTGCAATACCTGTGAACAATTTGATGTTTTGTTTCCCACTGTTATGAAGCTCTAGTGCTGGAGCTGCCAGAGTGATAAAAAGATCCTTCACCTCTTACAGCAACTTTTCTCAAGTGCCTCTGCCCAGTTCTCCCTCAGCGAACTCCAGCTTCGCCCCCTCTCTGGTGGATTTACCCGACAACAGTTAATATTTCCAGTGACGTAAATCTCAAATAACATATTTTTCTCACAGACCCAAACTAAGAGCTGCCCCAAATCAGTTTGGGAAATGCATTTTTATGACATTGCGTTACAGGTGAAAATCAATTACAAAAAAATATAGTTGCGCCTAAGCTATGTGCTTTAGCCTTCTGCTGCCTCAGCTAAGACACAAGGCAAGCAGAGATGTTCCCATTCCTGACCAAAAGCTTTGCTAGAGAAGCCCCAGCAAAGACACAACAGCATGAGCAAAACTGCATTTTTACAGGGATAACTGTTTCACAAGGGTGTGATTTTATAAACTCTAGCATTGCCTGTAGCATTGCATAGAGACCACTGGTGCTTCACCAGTAAACAAACTGTGAATCCCCTACTGCTGAAATATTTCTAGGGAAAGGTGCGTTAAGAGGCTCATATTGCTCAGTCATGTTGTCATGTCCACATCTATGTACTCCAAAATCACTGAGCCATGGATCTTCAAAAGCACTTCAGGGCCTGTCTCCTTTTTGAGGTACCTCTGTAAAGGCATCAGCAACACCGTTAAAATGACCAGCCAGCTGCCACTGAAGATGGAGGGTGCCTGCTGTCTGCTGGAGGCCAGTATGAACAGACCCAACTAAAGCATGGTGACGTTGCTTCTTGTCATGTGTTGCCCAGAGCCTGTCATTGGATCTGGTCTGGATTTTCTTTGGTGGCAGTGTGGGGTTAGCACACTCCTCCTCTCTTCTCACACTCATTTATTTCTGCCCTGGCATTGCCCCCTCAAGTGTGCTGGCACAACTGCTTGGGTGGCCATGTACTAAATGGAGCCTGGAAACTGGGACAGCTGAAAATTAATCTTTTCAGTAATCTTTTTGTTTTCTCTTCTTTCTTTTATTTCTTCTTTTTCTTTTTTATGTTTCTTTTTTTCTTCTTTCCCTTTTTCTCTTCATTTTTTTTCTATACGCCACGTGCATGTAGACTCCAGTGCTATACCCCACATTTTAATGATTTTTATTACTATTTGGGGAAATTAAATGTTGTTTATAGCTGGAAAAGGAGTGGTAGAATCTGTCTTCCTTACATTTTTTTCTACATCTCTATCCATATTTCCAATAGATATATATATGTATTTTCCATATAGTTATTATAGAAGCAAATTATTTAAATTTAGTATAATTTAAACAAAATGATTGGGCACTAAGAAATGGGGATGACACAACTTGTTTCAATAACATTAAAATTATGTTAATACAGTTCTAGCCTCAGAAAAAAAGATATCTTGAGCTTCCAAAACATTTAATTAATATATTTAGACAGTCCATATTTCATAGTTGTGTATCTGAACATCTGGACTTGTTCCTGAATTTGGAGATACACTTTACAGTTCTTCTTCTGTCATGTCCACTTCAGTTTTACAGATCCTGGAAATACACACTCCAGAAGCTGATCAATACCCAACTCAACTCTGATTGTACTGCTCAGAGACTCAGGGTCCTTATACTTTTTGTCAACACAAGAAAATTCATCTAATATCACACATAATCATGACTGTTTATATGATTTTGCCTCTGACTATGTGTGGGCTTTCAGTGTAGATAAAGACACATTGTATTGACTTCTGTTTCTGCTAGGCTAATCTAAGCCTTGCTTAGGTCAATATTTTATACATTGATCAATGCAATAATATTCAGTATGCAGTGTCCTCTTCTTCAGCAGCAATTTAACTAGAGTTACTTCAGAGAATTGAATTTTGTGATATAGATGTACTTAGTGAGATAAATATTTTGTGTTATCCTTTCATTTTGAACATCATGCCACTGGTTTAGTTTGGCTGCACAAATGGCTATGCTGAATAATAATTTTTAATTCAATTGAATAATTTTTAATCATTTTCTTTTGTAATGAAGGGAAATGCCATTAAATGGCTTTGTCAGGAGGAGCTGAATTGCAATATTTTTTCTTTCTGGAAGAAATGGATCCTGGTTCTCTGATTTTAGATCAGGCTGTCACTGAAATACGTTATCTCAGCTGTTCCTTTCTTTATTCACTTTAAACACAGAGTATACAAAAGACTTCACTCACTTCAGTTTTGAGGCTTTTCACTTCTGAATATTAATCCATACACTTAGATTTACATGATTACATACATCAGCACAAACCTCCTACACGTCAATATTTTCTTCATGTTTGAGTAGCTGGTTGATACTTACATAATAACAGAGCAGAACAACCGACAGCACATGGATACTGATTTTAGAAAAAATGACCGGTCCACGGCACAGAAGTTGGAGTTTCATCTATGGTGTATAGCAAATTCTTTTCAGATAGAATGCTGACTGGGTCATTTTTGTCACAGCAGGTAGCATTCTGGAGGAAAAAATATGAAAGGTTTGAAGTATATTTACAACATGTCTTATTGCTGTGGTTAGAGAAGTTTACATCTATTGATTTATGCCTTGATAACTCACTTACCAAGCTTTCTAAAAACCAAATTTCCCTGAGAAACATGTCATTTCTGTAATGTCCACCCTGCAGTTACTTTCTGCAGCTCAGAAGACCACGATGTCCATGCTAACATGGAAATGTTTGTGAGCTGGGACATACGTTTTGTGACAAAAGCAAATCCGCATCTTGGTTTCTTAAAACTTTTCTCTGCAGCTTCCTCAGACCCTATTTAAAATGTGTTATACTTGTGCTAGAGTCCACATCAACAACCATTTTAATACATTTTTACATTCAATAAATTCGAGAGACTTTTTACTGAGGCCTGTAGTAACAAGACAAGGAGTAATGGTTTTAAAATGAAAGAGAGTAGATTAGATCGAGCATAAGGAAGACACTTTTTATGATTAGTGTAGTGAGACACTGGAACAGGTTGCCCGGTGAAGTTGTGGATGCCCCTTCCTTGTTAGCATGCAAGGTCAGGCTTGAACGGGGTTTTGAGCAACTTGATCTAGTGAAAGATGTCTCTGCCTATGGTAGAGGGATTGAACTAGGTGGTCTTCAAAGGTCCCTTCTAAACCAAACCATTCTATGAATCTGTGATTCTATTCCACAAGGTGGACTTCGACTATAGGAAAAAAAGTTAGGATAACATGTGCAACTGCCTGGGATTCATAGAATCATAGAATCACAGAATCATAGAATGGTCTGGGTTGGAAAGGACCTAAAAAATCATCTAGTTCCAACCCCCCTGCCATGGGCAGGGACACCCTCCACCGGACCAGGTTGCGCAAAGCCTCATCCAGCCTGGCCTTGAACACCTCCAGGGCTGGGGCATCCACAGCTTCACTGGGCAACCTGTTCCAGTGTCTCAACACCCTCACAGTAAAAAATTTCTTCTTAATATCTAATCTGTATCTGCCCTCTTTCAGCTTATAACCGTTACCCCTTGTCTGTCACTACACTCCCTGACAAAGAGTGTTTCCCCATCCCTCCTATAGGCCCCTTCTGTGTACTGGGAGGCTGCTATTAAGTTATATATTAAGCAGACAATTTACAGATAGTTATGTTTGATGAAAAAAAAGCTCAATTTCATAGTTTAGTAAAATCCGTTAGTCAGAACTTTTTGGTCTTTATGGTCAACTGTACTTTCTTTTCCTCTCTCTTTCTTTTAGTTTGCTCTGGCTTTTACTTCTATGTTTTACCCTGAGCTTTAAATTTAAGCACTAGTGAAAATCAGGCAGGAGGAGTTATGTTCCCCATGTTTTGAGTTTAAATATGTCCCATAATAAAGCTTTGTATTAGTATAGCTCACAGTCATCAGTCACCTCAGGTTCGGTCAGAACTTTGAGGAAGGTGTAGAAAGCAGTCTGCAAACTCTGTTGATATTTCAGATTTCTAATAAAAATACCAAGTAAGTTTGAAGTTTTATTTTAAAACTTTGCTTTATTTTATTGAAATAAATGTTTTTCAGAACCTATAAACTCTGAGGAAACTAAATAAAGAGATTTCATGGTCCTAGCAATGGGAAAAGTGATTTCAAAAACATTTCTGCTCAGAAGGATATTCTGAAAGCTTATATTGTATTTTCCTCTGGAAAAGAATAAGCTGAGTTCAGTGTAGGTTAAGACATGGACTGAAATTTTCTTCCTATTTACCCAGATGTGACCTGCTTGATGTCAAAGATCCATAAATGAGAGCAGAGTTTGGTCTGTGCAGTGTGATGTCCTTCGTGACCAGAATTTTTTTATTCAGACATGTTTACAGGACTTGGAGAAATGTAATGAAACTCCTGACTTCAAACAGAATCTGCTGTACAAATTCAAGTTTAGGTTTATGTTAGATTTTTGTTAGAACTATTACATCATAGTGTAATCATTTTACTCAAGAAATTGACTAGTATTAGATCCCATATCAGTGCAGCTGAGAGAAACTCGCTTTGCAAAATTATCTGTTTGCCAGGGAAAAAAAAGGTTATTGTGAATTTGGGGAAAATTGGGTGGTTGTATCAGTCAATATGAAAAAGACTAAATATTTTCAAAGGAGCAATTTGGTTTTGAAATATTTCTTTGGCACTTCAGAATGGGGCAGCTATGATGAAAATTAAGAAACTAGATTCATAAAACTTCTTGTAATCCTACACCACGAAGCCCAGTGGTTAGAATAATCACCTAGGAGGTGGGAGATCAACATTCAGATCCATCTGAAACAGAGGTCTGATCCAGAACATGGATTTAAAACAATGTTTGTTATCTCTCCTGTGTGTTTTGAACAGCTGGCAAATGCAGTAGTTGATGTAGAGTAGGACAGCATCAACAGAAAGCAAATGAGCTCAGAATACCAGCTCTCAGAATCCTGATAGGGGTGTTAGTTTGGGAAATTGACTTTTAAATTTCTCGTTAAATATAAAGACAGGACTCCCACATGCTGAGTAGGTATTCCAACCAGTCCTTCTGGCACAGGTTTTACAGGGAAGGGAGAAAGGTCAGGCTACCAAGGTTTGCTCTTCCATCGTGACCCCACTTTCCCTGTCTATGTAGCTGTTGTGCAGTTGCCAATCACACACTCCTCAGTGCTGCATGCTGCCCCAGCTTCTCACTAGCTTCCCTACAGTTGAATAGAACCTGAATTACAAAAGGGGACCAGAATATTGGTGTGTCAGGCTATATCCCAGCCCTTCTCTTGTTGACATGACCCTCTCTCTATCATGCATCTTGGCATAAGCATGTGGTACCAACACACAACCCAGTACAAGAGCACCACCCCTGCTGTGCAGAGAGGAAGGAAAGAAGTTTCTCTTCTGCGTGCCTGTTTGGTTTGGGACTGGATACTCCTAAGCACTTTTGGGTAGAGTGGGATTTGTCAGTTCCTGTAATGCCTTAATTTATGGTTTGTTTTTGTTGAGGAACACTGATTTCACAGCTAGGTACTTTCACACATTCTTGTTCACTGAAAAAAACATACAAACCCACAATTTTCCCGACCAAGGGTCAGATAAAATAAAAGATAATTTCTTTGAATTTTAAGACTTCTCCCAAGAAATACTTTGCTCGGTTTATTTTGCCTTTTGCTTTTCCCATAGGATAAAGCTCTTTTTGCTTTTCTGACCTTCTCTTCACTTTCAGAGTTCATCTGCTCTTAGTGCATGCAACTCAGGTGCTTCTAAGGCTTATGACCTAACATTGAAACCTCCTCTATAAAAGCTGCTTTCCTTTTTGACCGATATTGTCATTTGACCTCAGGCAGTGGCACATAACGTTTCTGCAGTCTTACTTATTTATCCTGGATATTTTGATGCTCAGTGAAGGTTTACTAGCTGCTACAACAATAGTACTCCTTTCTGATTCTGCACTATGGCTCTCTACATGCTGCTCTGTGTCCTTTCCAGTGTAGTGTCCTGGCTGTGCAAGATCAGAAGGCAGAGGATAAAGCACACACAGAAGGAAATATATATATTTTTGACTTGTTAAACATGGTCCAGTGAGTGAATGGAGTCATGCCAGCAACATGCAGGCTTTTAATTGATCAAGCCTGCATTGTTCATACTGCCTTCAATAACCGGAACAGCAGAGGCTAACAAACTTAATTTGACAAGAAATTTCTCATATGCATAAGAAACTAGTAAGGGCTTAACTTAGGTTAAAAAGATAAATCCCTCAGAACAATTAATTAGTCACTCTATCACACTATTGTTTGTTGTGGAGTCAAAATTTTCGCCCTTTTCCACTTTATCATGCTCACCTTTTACTGTGTAACCCCCTACTCCATTCTGTCTAATTTTCAGCAGGAACAATTGAGTAAAATATGCAGCTACTGGCAGGTTTCATACTTCATACATCCAAAGCCAAAAAGTGACTGGCTAGTACCTTTTTCAAATTAAGCTTGACTTTGAATTTTGAATTTGTGGAAAGCTTTTGACTGCAGTTCCAATGAACCCTGTGCAGTGCTTTTAGTAGTTCTGTGAGTGGAGAAGAAACACTAATCTTTTATTAAGGCTCAGGACCACTTTCTTCCAAAGCCTTCTTTCTCAATCTTATTTTAAGTCTTCTGTGGACAGAATCTGCTCAGGAATTTGTGGTAAGAAATACCCAGGTGACACGAGAGTCCTCTGTAAGTCATTTTGTTTCCAGCCTACCTTATGCGTGCCAGCTGAAAAGGAAGAAGCACCCTGTGGATTTCATTATTAAATTTACATTTTGGAAGACTATGCATAGGAAAGAGACTAGGGTGTGTTTTCCATTTAGGCCTTAATGTATAGCCCAAATGTGATAAAGTTTGTCTAATGCTTTTCAGGTGTTTCCCCTTCCATCATTGTCATTAACAATTTCATACTGAGCAGGGAAAAGGAAAACTCATAAAATTCCAAGGCAAACATCCAGAGTGTAATGCAGGATGGTGGCCATCTCACGTTTTATAGATGTATAGGATACCAACATCCAAAATGACATAATGCATTAACATTTGCCACTAAGATATTAACACCAAGTTCATAGTAATTTTTCTGTTTCGGATCAAAAGCATGGAACATTGCTTATACCAGCAAGGTCAACTCAGAAAGAGCATGCTGTGTATAAGCTACCTATAACCGATACACTTATCTTAATATTTCCTCTGCTTGCTATTGAAAGTAATGTCTCAGACTCTGTACTAAGCTGTCTGGAAATACTTCTGCTTCAGACCTCATCATTAAAAACAAAAAAAAAAAAAGTAAAAAAGTGCTAATACACTGGGATCGGTATATCAGTCCTGGTAAGCAAAAGGAAAGGATGTCAAGGTCATCAGCTAATATGGCTGGAGCATACCAGCCAGTGCAGCAGCCAGTAGTACACCAGAGATTAATGTGGTGAGTATCACACTCAGGTGTTTTTTGATATCCCTGCCTCAATGATCAGGTATCAGACCAGAAATATTTCAGCTAGGAGGAGACACTGTGTAAAGCTGAACAGATCTTTATTACACTTTGGCTGAAATGAGGCACTTTAACCTCCTGCGACTGTCCTGCTATCTCCACACTAGAGACTACACACAAATAGGCATTCAGTCTGGTTTAAATACATAAAATACCACTCATTTCTGTCTTCTGGGTCTCACTTTGACTAAATAAAGTGGCTAAGATCATTTTCCCATCAAGCACAGAAACTCTCCACGAACAGGAGAGGGACAAAGAGTCGTTAGCAATGCATATGCAGCCACCTGCCTGCCTGGGACTAGCACTGACATGGTTTTTCTCTGTGTTATACAGGAAGAGGGTAGGGCAGAGACTAAAGCGTATTCTGCAGAGCAGTGCTGGCACAGCATTTTCCCTGCCACCCGTTCTTTTATTTGCAGTAGCAGGGGAAAATGGATACTGACCGTACATAAGTAAGGAATTACACAGCCATCTTTCGTTTCATTTGTTTCTGTTGTGATTGCAGTATGGGATTTAATGCATGCTCGGGAACATGCGATGGGTTTGGTAAAGCCAAACACTGTCAAATCTCGAGCAACAACCTTTTCCTCAACTGCTCCTAGGAAAAGAGAAAGCGATTCCTAAGTGACTCACATAGTAATTTAGATTCCATGAGAACCACAAAAAAAGTTCTTTGAAATAGTTGACAAAGTGGTACAGAACAGGCTCTAATTGGTTTTAAAATGTCTTTTTTTAATTGCCCTGCAGTGTACTTTCAACTTGAGTGCACAATTTGAAGTCATAACACTGTGGGCTCATAAAGTATTGTTAAACAAAGCTTTATTCTTTACTTGATGCATTCTCAGAACAAAGGTACTTTATTTACACACACACATTCACACATATGTGACATAAACAGGGCCCACCTGGGACCTGAGAGGGCAGGCTGGGAAAGGAAAAACAGCTGAAATACTTTAATTCTATGAAAACATCAAATAATCTCAGTCTTGCACTTTTTCTTCATTGCATGGTGTATTACGGAAAGGAGAGGGAATACAGAGAAGGGGAGTTGTGCTTTGGTTCGGTATTCCTGTTGCCTGCGTATACAGTTTATAAATAGGTCTGCTACAGGAATACTTGTGTAAAATAAAAGTCTAAGCCATTAGTTTAGATATATGAGGGTTACTATGTAGTACCACAAGGGTCCTATGTCCTTTCCAAAGTCCCGTTTGTCAGACTGTTTGATTTCTCTATTCCCTTGCACAGCACACATTCTCTGGGTCTCCCAGACACTAACCCTTATCACCTTGAGGATATATCTAGCTCTCCCTCAGTATCTAGGCAGAGAGGGCTTTCATTTTCAGTAGCAGGAAATTACATTCTTTTCTGGCAAGTCACTGAGTGACTTCATTCATATATCTGATTCATCTGACTCAACCTAGACAGCTAGATCTGTGTTAGTTGCTCCATACTCTTCTATAGTCAAGAGAGGGAAACTGATACTGGTTAGAAATCAGTCCAGACTTCTGGTGTGAGCACTTCAATCCCAGATTTCTAAGTGTATTTAGTTTTAAAGATGCCTCACTATGTTAAAAAAATCTGTATTAACCACTCAGACTGATTAAGGACTGGCAGCTGAATGGTGTTACAGTAATCAAACTCCATCAGATTAAAACCAGCTTCCTTGCAGTGATGTATTTGTACAATATTGTACAACATTGGACACTTAAATAGGTACGTTGTTGGTGTGTGGATTCTCCTTGAAGCTCACCATGTGTAAATCTCTAAAGCTATTTGCTCTTCAACCAAATTAGACACATCAGAGGTTTTACACTATAAAAAGAACTATTTTTCTTTCCATAAAAATCATGTCTTTCTAACAGTGACGAAAAACAAATAGGGACGCATTTAGCACCAAGGGATAACTGTTGGGAAAAAAAGCCGTCCTTTCTAGTAATATGTTTTTTGTATACTCTAAACATTTTAATCTTTATTCATATTATAATTTCTCTCAAGGCAAAGCAACCAAAACCTCTCTGTACAGGCCTTTCTCTGTCGTACGTAACCACTGGATGTTTCAGTTTGTATTCGCTTCTCTTATTTTGGTTTCACTCGCATATCTGATGCTTCTTTTCCAAGTACTTATGATCTGTGAATACAGTTCTGAATTACTAACTACCTCACCCCTTGATAGATATCTGCGTTTTGGGTGGAGCCTGTTCTTGTTTCAGTCACCTGATTCCAAAAAGGAATGCAAGTGTATCTTACACTTCTATAAACTGAGACCTGACTGTTACACTCACTAATTTAAATGGATGCCCAAACTACAAGGAAACAAATATATGTGTGTATTTTTTTGGCAGGGGGGTTGGAACTTGATGATCTTTAAGGTCCTTTCCAACCCAAACCATTCTATGATTTTTAATAGGAAACATGTGAATACTGTTGCCTCTAGTTCTTTAACATGTTTATTTTTATAGAAATTCTTGTGGAGATATTGTACATAGGTAACAGTTCTAGTAAGCCCTCTGTCATAACTGTAAGGGTGAATTCTGGCTACATGGAGAATGTAGTTAACAGAAAATGAGTTTGGCCTGTTGGTGATGAAGGCTTCCTGCAGGTTGGGCTGCTTTAGCAAATTCATAGCACTCATAATGCCACAACTGGAATATTGTGTCAATGTTCCTCTCTCTGTACAACAGAGAGCAACAAGCTGGGGAGAACCAACCACAGAGGCACCAAAATTGTGAGGGGGTGGAGTGCATATCCAATGAGGAGAGGATGAGAAAGCTGTTTGTTCAGCCTGGAGAAAAGAAGGCTGGTGAAGGACCAGATTTCAGTCTTCAACTACCAAAAGGGTTATGGAGAAGTTGAAGTTGTACTTTTCTTAGAGGTGCACAGTGGAAAGACAAGATACAGTGGTCATAAACTGCAGCAGGGGAAATTCAGGCTAGCTGCAAACAAGAAATTCACCATGAGGGTAGCCAAGCACTAGACCAGGTGCTCAGAGAACACCACCCTGGAAGAAACTCAAAATTTGACTAGGCAAGGCCTTGAGCAGTCTTACTTCACTTTGAAGTTAGCCCTGCTTTGGGCAGAAGTCTAAACTAGATGACCTCCTTTGGTCGCTTACAGTCTAAATTAATCTACAGTTCAAAGCATCCCAATGGCTGGTAAAAATAAGAAAATCTCTACAAAGAAAAGGAAATGGTGTTTTAAGCAGGAGGAAGCACGACACTAATATATGCAAATAAAGCAGGAAATAAACTTTTTGCAATTTGGAAATATTCTGTCTAACTTTGTTCCTGTTAGGCATGTCCAGCAGATAACAGTCCATTTGCTTGTCCATATATTAACCTCTGCTGATGGAGATAAAGCTCATACAGTTTTATCATTGCATAAATACAATTTTCACCAAAGAAAAAGAACAATTCCTCTCAGTAAATGAAGGTAAGAATCCACTACACAACCTCAAAATTTGAGCTAACCACATTTCAAAGTTCTCCTAAGAAGAGGACTTATGAAAGAAAAAAAGTTTGATTTTCACTTATGGTGAGTGAGGACAGATCTTTTTTCCTCTGTCTTCTGCTAAATAGTTTACACTTAGTCTTTCTTTGAACTTTTCTATTGCTTCCTTTGATATCTAATTTGCTTTTCTTTTCCATGAGGCACTTTATTTTATTTTTAACTGATATATCAAAAACACGTGAGATTAGTGACATATTCAATTACCCTACCTGAACTTGTTATTATTTAATACAATATAAAGATCAGACATTCAGTAATCTTTTATTTCCTTTTAATTATCTCTAATCCTCCTGTTCCTTTATCAGCTTGAATCAGTTTTATCAATTTCACACCAGCAATGAACAAAGCAGCAGTACATTTTTGAGACAAATGTAGCTATTAAAAAGCCTATAACGTTAACATTTTTACCTGGCAAATCCCAGTGCACCCTGTTGAAGCCCTATCCTAACCAATATTTAATATAACCAACAAGGAGCTCTACATTTTGATAAATTTTAAAACTTCTAGAACTTTAGATATAGTTATGGATCCAGTTAGCCTAGGATCCTGAAAATTTAATGGCTATTTTCCCTCTGAAAGAGGTAAATATTTAAATTTTTTTAAATTATCATCTTCCTTTGATTCTTTCTTATTTATTGTTTCCCCAAGCTTTGTCAACTACAGACATTTTTACTGCTTTTTAGAGAATGAGTTACTATAAATCATACTTTCTTAAATATACAGATAATTTTCACTCTCCAGAAATCCCAGAGTAGGTGCCGCCTGCATTGTGATGCACACAGCAGCCTTTCTGAAAGGCGTCAGGACCGTGGTGCTGCTGCAAACTCCGCTGAAGCCAATATCAATCAACAATAACAGGGTTGGCACCAAGCACCTCAATGAGTGTATGAACAGACCTTGCAAGTTTTATCACCAAAGAACTCCAAGATTTTTTGGGGAGTGTTAGAAGATGCATGTCTTTGGGAAAGTTTGTGAGATTTTAAAAATCACTGTGAAAACAAGAGATTTTAAATAGCACTGAGAAAATCAGAGTTTTGAAACTCAGTAAGCTGCCCCAGGTACCACCGAAATCCAGTTTGAGAGACTGATATTTTGGTTGTGGATGTAGAGTGTTTCCTAATAGATACCTGGTTGGTTTAAAAATGAAATTAAACCAACGTCATCCTGGCCTGCATCAGCAATAGTGTGGCCAGCAGGACTAGGGCAGTGATTGTGCCCCTGTACTCGGCACTGGTGAGGCCGCACCTTGAATCCTGTGTTCAGCTTTGGGCCCCTCACCACAAGAAGGACATTGAGGTGCTGGAGCAGGTCCAGAGAAGGACAACAAAGCTGGTGAAGGGTCTGGAGCACAGGTCTTATGAGGAGCGGCTGAGGGAGCTGGGGTTGTTTAGTCTGGAGAAGAGGAGGCTGGAGAGGAGACCTTATCACTCTCTACAACTAGCTGAAAGGAGGTTGCAGTGAGGTGGGTGCTGGCCTCTTCTCTAAAGTAACAAGTGATAGGACAAGAGGTTTAGGCTAGATATTAGAAAAAATTTCTTCACTGAGAGAGTGATCAGGCATTGGAACAGGCTGCCCAGGGAAGTGGTGGAGTCACCATCCCTGCAGGTGTTCAAGAAATGTGTAGATGTGGTGCTTAGGGACATAGTTTAGTGAGTTAGGTGGTGTTGGGTTGGACTTGATGATCTTTGAGGCCTTTTCCAACCTTAATGACTCTATGACTCTATGATTGTATGATTCTATGATTCTATGAAATAAAATACAACATAAAACTTCATTTGACTTGCTTCTTTGAGGAGTTAAATTTCACATAGTTCCACTGATGTCTCTGTAGAAGGGGTAATCATGGTAGGACTTGCTGGTTCAAGTGAAATTACTTAGAGGGGAAGATCTGGGAAAAGAAAGTCAACAGGGAGCCTTCCACATGATCCTTCTTGTACTGGCCTATCCTACCTGCACACTGTGTGTGTCAAAAAAAATGGACTTTGGCTGGACACTTTAAATAGTAGAGCAGGCAGAGAGAAATATTTGGATTTCCAAAACTGCAACTTTCCTGTGCTTCCTAATTTCTAAACACCGTAATCTGTGCTAATTACAACTCTTCCCCCCTCCCCAGATCATCCATATTACATCTCCTACATGCTGTTGCTCGGCAGCTAGATACTTAATATGATTACAGGATATGAGAAAGCAGGGATATTTTCCTCTTGGCGCTTATTTATGAACCTTTCCTAGGACACAGGTGCCTTTTAAACCCTTCTTTGGGGAGACAGAGTACTGTTCATGTTATAGAATTTGTTTTTAGAAACAAATAATTACTGTTATATGCTGAATATGTTCCTATGCAGAGATATTATTATCAGGAGAGTCAAGGTAAGGAAGAGGAAATATTAAACACAAAAACACAGTTAAAGTTATCAAGAACCCAGATACCCAAAGGAATACCAGTCTTTCCCTTTTCTGACTAAAAACTGATGTTAAAATACTGTTCACAGTAAGTGTTCGTCATACTTTCATTGAAGTCACTCCTTCAATCTGAGCTGTATTGCTCGTGCTCAAAATTAGGACTGTATTATGGCTGCAACTGTCAAACCTTTCTATATCATTGTCACCTTCATCTTGCATTACATATAGAATAGGTTTGCTGACTCTGAGACACAAATCAGGTTTCGTTATCCTGCTGTGTTTCAAGTAAATTAATTAACTGTGATAATCACAGATTTTTTGAGACAGATGTTGTTACATTTACAATTGCACGGGCAGAAACTGAAATGTTTATTAATACAATCCTAGAACCAGTAATTATGTAAATTTTATGCTTTTTAAATGACACTCCACCTGCAAGATGCCTCATCACCAGTGGAGGTAGGTTGCTTCTTAAACAAAAAAAAGGTCTACATACATTTTTCTTATGTTTTAGAGATTTGTCTCCTGACTTCAAAGCTTGCAAAACAAGATGGCACACTGTGACACAGCATGGGAGAAAATAATGCATCAGCAGTGAGAAATAAAATAGCTCTGCATCTTGCTACCTCTGTAAAGACAGTGAACTTTCAGGAAGAACATATTGCACTGATCTTCTCCAATCACTTCAGGACTTCCTCAAGAAGAGTTTTGTTATTGTTATTATTTTCTTTACTATTTCTTTTCACATCCATCAGTAGGGGATCTTCCTACATTATTGTATCAAGCACATGGCAGAATAGATTTCCTATGACAAAATTACAGAAATTAGAGATAAAAAGTCCAATATAATCAGTGATCTCTGCTGATGAAGAGATCAGACTCAATTAATTCTTCTGTGCTATTCTGCTGCATTTTATTCAGTTTAATTTTAAACTGTTATCCAACACAGACTCCAAATATTAGCCTTTTCTAACCGAAGCGTGTTCTCTGAGAGGTCATCTTAAACATATTTTCCTGACTTTTTTCCTCTGAACTTAGCCTGAACATAAAACATCTTTATTTCAAATCTTTTAATTAAGAAATAATTTCTTTGCAATGAAAAGGAGAACTTTTACCTATAACAGTATATCAGTAATATTAAATAGAAGAGCTCAGAAATTTCCTTTCCCGGGAATATCTGTGTGTGCATTTGAACTAAGCCAAATACATTTAAGTAGCATTTTATTGACAGACAAACAAAACCACAGACTTTCTGAAAACATTTCCTTATGACATTAAAATGTGTTTTAATATATTTAATGGACAAATTGGGGAAAAAATGCTAAAAGTCAGACCACTGTGTTTACAATAATAAAGACTAACCTGCAAAAGGAATTAGGGTTTCATTGTGCAGCAGCCATAGAGAGCAAAATAGTATCAAAATAACAGAGTAACATATTTCAGGAGCATATAATAAAAAACTTTTAAAAGACCTAATCAAATTGCTTGTAAAATTAAAACTTGTGCTTTTTCTCTAGGATTTCACAAAAAGAGAACACAGTAAGAATATGAAAAAACTGTGGCAAGTCTCTAAGATCAGTATCTTGTACAGGAATTTCAGAAACCATGAGAACCATCTTGTCACCCTACCTGATTATTGGCACAAAATTCTCACTGACTTCTCTGGGAAGTACTTATCCTGGTAAGTATAAAGTTCCACACTTTCTTCTACAGAAGAGTTCTACTCTGGACCTGCTCTGGTACATATCTAGACAAAAAAGGGAAGGGAAGGGAAGGGAAGGGAAGGGAAGGGAAGGGA
>WKFP01015044.1:550637-593509 GCA_011057875.1 Pterocles orientalis | reverse complement strand
GAAGGGAAGGGAAGGGAAGGGAAGGGAAGGGAAGGGTGCTCTCTCTATTTTCTGCTGTATTTCTGTGAAGTCATATGGCCAAAGTCTGAGTTTCTATCTCTTGAGCTAATAATAATAATAACAAAATATTAAGCTATTCCTAAAATATTTCTAGGAGGTTTGGGGGTCCTTTAAGCAAAAACTCATGGCAAACAAGTGGAGTCTCTGTCATCCTCCATCATAGCTCACGTCTTATGTGTCCACCTGAAGAAGCTTCAAGCTGGTTCAGAACATGTAATTGTCCATGTCTTAGGTCAGAAAGACTTTCAGTTGGTCTTCTACTCATTCCTTCATTCATAATGAATCATAACTAGACATACTAACACTTCTAGAGCAGTTATACTGAGCAGAAGCTGCACATTTCTTACTGGAAGAGGAAATTAATATATCAGTTTTGACAGATTTCATGTATTTTTAAATTGAAATAAAATAGCTTTCTGTTCATTCTAGCATTTTGTCTTCTTTCAACAGGTTATCTCACCACTTAATGGCAAAAATTCTTGAGTAATTTTAGGAGATAAATTTTCTAGTGAATCTCATTTTGTTTTAATGTCATAATTTATTGGGTTTTTGTGAATGTTAGGTATGTTATTGGAAACTGTCTTGCAAACAACCTGTTTAAACAAATCTCAGCCCACGATTTATCAGTAATCTATTCATAGAAAGTGTCCAGTTGATTTTTCTGTTACTGTATCCTAAGTCATGTGTCATTGCTCTGCGTTGATTTCTTTTAATTTACGTAACTGCATAAAGAAAATCCATTTGTTTTTTAAACAATCCTAATTTAGATCCCTTTTTAAGTTTTATCAAATGTATTTTCTTCATTAAATAAGTCACTGGTATAGTCCTGAAATTAACTTCCTGTAGACATTCATATTATCAGGTTTAGCTGAGAAAGTTACAAAAAAAGCGTGATTACAGTATGACTAGGAAATAAAACAAACAAACAAACAAACAAAAAAACAAACCACTTTTTTCTTACTGGAATTACACATTCACTTTTAGTGAGTTGTTTGCTGACATACCTTTTTAAAGAATATCTCCACTTTGGAAATAATCAGAATTTCTCTAGTTTAACAGAAGAAAACTGCTTATCACTCCTGAGATGTAGACAAACAATTCAAGTGGGCTCTTTTAAAGTCAGTTCATCAGGGGTCCTTCTTCCTCTGTCATAATTTTTGGAGGTGAATGCTCTTGCTTGTAGTTCACTGCAGATGTGCTGTCATTACCTCTTCTACCATTACTGTGCAGTTGCAATATTGCTGACTGTGACCTCTACACTTCCCACAGACAGTCAGAGAACTGGACACGGACAAATCAAAGTCTTATAAAATAATAAAGTCAGGCAGCATCAAATATACAACCTGTCTCCACAGCAGGACAGTTTATTTTAGTGGTTTTCAGAGACAAAATTGAATTTTAGCTACAGAGTGCATTTGTAATACAAGGAGGAAGAAAGTAACAGAAACCCAAAGATTACTCCAAAAATGCTTCAAGGATAAAGAACCAGTGAGTGCAAATGTTATTCTGCCACACATAAATAGAGGGTAAGGAATCACACAAACAGTAAGCAGGAGCATCTCATGGCTATTTTGTGTTAGTGTGGTGTCTTTTTTTCCAGACCAATAGCCAGTAAAATTTGTGAGGAAAGAGTCAGTGTCTTTCACTGTCTTATCCTCTAATAAGCCACACTTCAGTTACACAGGAGAGAACAGGTAGAGAAACTCAAACTGCTCTTTTTAACTTGAGAGTAACTAAATTAGGTAAAATCAAAAGGTTCCAGTCTAGCCAAGTCTAAATCACATTACAGCTTATAAATTATTATTTTTAACAATCTAAAATCTTTATAAAGCTTTTGCATGTGTCCAGCTGTATTCCTAACTCTCAGCCTCAATAACCACTTCAGCAGCAGGATGCAGTGCTCTATACTAAACACAGGCCCTCAGCTAAGGTTAGCATATGTGTCTAGTATACAGTGCGCCTGTTTTGATGGCACAAGATAATTCCTGGGGGTTTCATTCCTTGCAAGATTACCTGCTAAAAGAGAGAGAGTAATAACAATTATATAGTTGCACACGATGAGTTATACATATGGTTATGCGCTACTGGAGTCCTCGAAGTGCAGCTGGAACATAAACAGGCAGGAGCAGAGTTAGCAGAAATCAGTTCACATTATTATGGGTTTGGATGGTTAATATAGAGTTGAGCATACTGTAAATCTACCCCAATTTCCTGTCTGCCTAATTCAAGAATGGCATACAAAGCTCTGATTACTATAAATACCAACAAGGGAAGTCAGTATTCAGAATATAAACAGGGAAAATGTATCTAGAAAAAATGCAGAAGTGCCAAATATAGGTCACATATATGAAACTTTCCTGATCCTGAGGATCCTTTAGAACGTTGGGTTTTTTGTATTGTTTTGTTTTGGTTTTTTTCTGCAAAAAGCAGTAGGAAATCCTGTTGTAGAATTATTAAAATACAAAAGGACAACATGGGAAAAAAGTGTCTAAGACAGATTCCTGCATTGTGAATGAGAAAAATAAATGGGTCTGAGTGGGGTTTTTTTGTTTTTGCTGATTTATTTTTTCTGTCACCATGTTCCACAATCTTGTCTGAGGAAAAGCAACACAATTGTCACAAACGTAGAAAATTAGAGAAGTGGAAGCTACTGTGTATGGGGCCTGTCCAGGCATAGTGTATGATCTGTGTCACCAAGTAATTCAGCTAATCAGAAAAGGAAATCAATCTCTCCTTGTAAAATTGTGAGATCTTTGGATTAACTCTAATGCAATATAAAAATTTTACAACCTAAAAAATTGTAGAAATAACCAGACATTGGTAGAGAGATAATTTCCACCACTTTCTCATTGTTCTCAAAAAAGTAACATTTGATCCTCCTGTTCTACCTCAGTGTGGGCATTTCTGTTAAGCAGAGTACAGTGAGGCGTCCTGGAATTTTTAAAGAATGTCTTAAACAGGTGCTCAAAAATGATGCTGTTTGTGTGCTCATTCCCATAGCTTAGACATGACAGATTTGGATTGCTCTCTTATTCCTGCTATGCCAATAAAATATAATAAATCTAGAGATAAAAACAAGGAAACAGATTTGGGGTGTCAGAAACTGAAGAATGTCCTTTAGTTTGAGTTATATTATTTTGTAAGAGAGTTGGGTTTTTTTAAATAAAAAAGGTGTAAAAGATGGGTTCTTACATTTCTCTGAGGAAGATGGATATTTAAATATTCATAAGAATCTCTTATCTACAGCTCTGTGTTCTTGTTCAGCCTTGTCACTGGTCAGAAAAGGTCAAAAATTTGTGGTCAAAAATTCAGCTACACATTGTCTACATCTGACCATAGTTGCTGTAGCAAAGGGTAATCTTTGGTTTCTGTGTGAACGCTCTTGAAAAATCCTAGGGGCAAAATTGGCAAGAAATAATATCTTTTCCCAGTGTCCTATAACTAGCTAGAGATATAACTAATTCACCAAGAAAAGCAAAATATGAGGAGTTCAGTGTTCGTCTTTACACTCACCCATTAGGCGTTGTTCAAGTCATGAAGATAATTCCACAGAGGCAGGGATGACAAGGAAGGGAAGTTCCTGTTTTCTTTTGTACTTCGTTATCTCTATTGTCCACACAAAAGATCTGTTGTTAGATAATGAGGCTTTTGACACAGTGAGGGGTCCATTCAGTAAGAAATGACATAGCTTACATCTACAAGAACAGCTGTTGTCAAGATACAAGAGCAAACAATTATAAAATATTTATTTTTATATAAAGTATATATAATAGATTATATAGAATTTTATACATGAATTACAATAATTTAATAAGTATTATATGAGTTGCAGTTAAAACAATATGTATTCAAACATAATTTCATAAAAATATAATGTTGTATATGCATTCAATATCATTAAATATTAAATAACAAGAATTATGTGTTCTAACTCCCTTTTTATAAATAATACCCAAAGAAGGTGATTGTAATGTGTCATCCTGAGGTCCATAAGTAACGTGACATAAACAGTTGCGTACAACTTTTTTTTGGAAAAGCAGCTCCCCTGCCCATTGATGTGGCAGTGAAGGAGCTGTGATAGAGCCTGTAGGGATTTTGGGGGTTGAGGCATATTTTATGTCTCACCTTTGCAAGCCAAAGAGCATTCTTGGTTAGTGGTGCTGCACAAGGCCAGGCTGGCACTGTGTCATTTGCTTTCACAGACAAGATAGTATTGGTGGCATGATTTGGGGAGGAAGACACTGCTAAACACACTCAAGTTTATGGACTGGCTCTTTCCAAGAGATGGGAGATCTCAACATCATACAGTCACTCTGAAGCCATTCTGAACTCAAATACCGTAAAGATAAAAGCATATATTTGCTAAGCTGACACAGGTTAAAGAGCAAACAAAGCATCTGAAGATACTGGAGTCCCAAAAAGAAAACAAATTTGTTTCAATTAGCATTTAGATTAGGTTTCAAATTTTCTTTTACCTGCTGTGGCTCAGCTCTTAGGCCAGAGTATAGCTCCTAACTGAGAATCTTGGTTGTCACAAGATCCTTATATCTTCATGTGAAACACTAGCAATTCATGGTTTTGTACACCATAGGACTCTCTTTGGGATTTGCTCAAATTCAAGACTTTTTTCCTCTTCCCCACTGAGGTGTCTCTTACGGTACAATTTCAGGTTACACTTAATGAGGTCTAACTGGTGTCTGTGATTGAAAAGATGGAGCTTTCTTCTTTTCTCTGACCCAGGGCAATGGGTTTCTGCCCCTCCCTCACACTGGATTCTGTATTTGTGAAGCCACAACAGGGGCTGGCTCAACTAACTGCTCTCAATGAAACACTGTATTATTTTTTCACAACATCTCCAAGCTCACCAGTTCATCATGCAACCACACAATCCCCAGGTCTGACCAAAGCAGCAGACAAAATTGTGTACTTGGATTGGAGACAGTATTTGATGATTACATGAAACATACATGAAACTGCACCTTTATTCCTTAAGCTGACCTGAAAGGAGTTATGACCTGCTTGCTTCTCAGCCTGCAGCTTGCAAAATGCCTATATTGCTGGTCATAGCCCTGTTAAGGCTCTAGATGCCTAGATAAAGTAAAGTGCAAGCTTACTGATCTCTAAAAAAGGCAATATTTCTCTCCCTCTTATTCTCTAGTCATCCAGCTCTCCCACGTTCCCAGTGTATTCTCCCAAGGCTTACCAGAGCCATTGCAAAGTACTCACCAGACCCTTCTGTAAGATGGTTGAACTCACAGGCTGGCCAAGTTTAACTTGTGAAAAATGGCTTTTCTTTTGCATTATCAAATTGAATTGCATCAGAGAACAATCTTAAGAGCATCAAAGGTTTCACTGGAATGAAGTACAGAAAGAACTCACAGAGGCAGATGCTGCTTTTATCTGAAAGTTGCTGAGCGCTGACTTCTCAACACTAGTTACTGCCTTCTGATGTTCGACTCACAAGTGGTGCTTTAAAACAGCATAACAGAAACATCTAAACAAACTGCCTCATGGTTTCCGAAACATTTGTCATGTTGACCAAAATGGGTCTTGAAATTCAACCTCAGTTCACATATGGTTTCATATGCCCCTGGAGCAGTATTTTGTGGCTAAAGAAAAAAAAAAAAAAGGCAGCATTTTCTGTAAAAAAATACAAATTTGCTCTCCTCTCAGAGCTCCACACTATGTCTTTTACACAATTTATGCAAATAATATATCTGGAAGTGCATCCAGATAAATTCTCAGCACAAGAGTGGACACTATCTGCCTCTGGAGGGCTTTGTGCTTTGATAGCTCTAGAGGACAGAATTAATAGTGCCCTTGACTGGTAATTTTATCATGGATTATCTTGATTTTATTTTGCATACATTGTAATGTCAGCTAGTTTACTAAAAAGACTGACTGCATATGTGTCAGACGTGCAAACAAAAAGACAGACCATATGAGTTCAATAGATTGCACTTGTCTAAATTCAGTAGTGGATCTACGAACCCAGGAGTCGGCTAATGTACAATAAAACATACAGAGCACAGGGCAAGGGGATAAGCAAATCAACTAAGTGCATAGAAAGTGCAAAACCATTCTTTTGTACCTCATTTAAACAATCCTGTCTAATTTGACTCATATAAATTAAAAACATCACTGGATATCCAACAGTGTCTGTAAAAATTTGCAGGTGGTCAAAAATGTTTTTGCCCACTAAAGCAAGTTGCATTCTAAATGTAAAGACGAGCGCCCTGCTTGCTAAAAGGCTTTAACACTTTGGCAGCTCTTTAGCTTTTCAGAGTCCTGCAAAAACTAACACAGTAGTGTTGACTCCTGTGAAGCAGGCAAATATTATTATCCTCCTTTCATACATGGGCAACTTGTGAGACAGAGGCTGCAGCTTGCCCAGGCCCAAGACCACACAGCAAGCTGGTGGAAGAGCCAGCACTAGGATTCAAGCATTCCTGGATCCCAGCCTAGTGCACAATCCACTAGACAGCCTGTCTGCAGCCCTTTGCTGTTGCTGCGTGAAGCTACCCAGTTTTTGCCTCATGAATATCTGACTGTGAAAAATTATACTTTTTGCAAGTGTTTATGGGATTGCTCCAGGGCAAAGCTTCACTATTGCTGCCGGAAAAATTACTCTAGCAAAAATGTGAGGGGGAAGGAGGGAAACATTCTGGAATAAAATTATAAACCAGCTGTTTTACAACAAGACACTAAGCAAAAGATATAAAATAAAAGTTCCATTCAAAACTGTTCTTTAGTTTTACTGACTCCTGAAGAAACTGTGAGGAGCTTACGTTATTGACGTCACTTGTAAGGACAGATTTTCACACAACACTACAAAATAATGAAATCACATGGTCCCGACTCACACAAAAGTTTAGTCAAGGGAACAACGGTACTAAATAATTGTTTGCAATTGATGGAAAGCTTTGTGGCTGCCTCTACAAAATGCAGCTGCAGCCCAAGGAACAGGGACAAACCAGACCTCCATGTGGGAGGGAAGGAACTGCACAGCTGCTTTACATCAACAGTGCCGTGTGGCTAGAAGGCACCTATACCTGTGCTGTAGGTACAGTAGCAAAAAACATTTGGGCCTCCTTATCTTTCTCAGTATATTCATATCTGTGTTTAGCAAAAATGCAGGCATGGAAACATTATAGAAGAATGAAGAAATCCATTGATACTGAAAGTTTGGTAAATGTAATTTTTGAAACTGGAATTTGGCTGCCAGAGCATGAGGGAGAGCTTCAATGAAGGAGCTGCTGGAGCTTCAGATGTAGGAGCAAGTTCTTGCTCCATGCTGGTGGACTATCTGGGACCCTCTAATGAAGATATTAGGGCATGATATTTGCACCAGCTCAGAAAGCAATGATGCTTTATGAATATTTAACATTGATTCTACTGCAACTTTTCAACATTGCAATACTAGATAGCTATAACCCAGTTCTGGTTGAGCCTGAGAAAATAATCATAGAATGGCTTGGGTTGGAAGCAACCTTAAAGATCATCTAGTTCCAACCCCCTGCCATGAGAAGGGACATCTTCCACTAGACTAAGTTGCCCAAAGCCTCATCCAACCTAGCGTTGAACACCAGGTATCATCGTGAATCTTCTACCTGATAAATGGCCAACTCCACGTGATATTAATCCAGTTAACCTGCCTTTGAAATAAGAACAGTTGGTTGTGCAGTCCTGGTCTCACAGACATTTACTGCCAGGGCCAGCCCAGAAAAACAGGGATATGTAGGAAGGCTGCTTGGGAAAAGAGGGGCAGATAAACATCACCCAGAGTAAAGAAAAGCATAATTCTTCATTGAGCTAGGGAGAAAAGTAGTACCCTCCATGCAGCCTGTAACTTTTTTGGAGCATTTCTCTGAACAGATGCAGAGGAATAGCATTCTTTCCAACTCTCCTTCAAAAAGGTTTAATAAACAGTGCTTCATTATGTTGGCATCCTACCTCCAGATGATACAGATAGTGCTGTATAGCCTGCAGTGTGATATTAAACTCCCAGATCTGAATTCCTGCCTCAGTAATATGCCGTAAACTCTGCTGAACTTGCTCTTCTCTTTTCATCTTAGTCTCTCATCCTCTTTCTCATTTCTGTTGCATCTTATTTTCTAACAGACTACATTGGCTCTTACTCTATACTGTGGTTACATCTACACAAGAAAAAATTGAGCAAAAAAATTACGTAGTCAGGGCATTAGCCTGTGACTATCCATACTGTAAAAGTGTTGGTATGCACCTTCACACATTTTTAAGCTTTGGGCACTATCCCAGTCACTTCCAGGCATGGTTTGGGGGATCACACAGGTCAGGATGCTCTCCAAAAGTCTGTAGGAGGTAGAAGTGGGGAGGGGACACCTTTAACTGTAGGCATGTCAGCCATGGCATTCACAGTTGGGGACAGACAGCAGGCTCTGGCCCGTTTTTGGCCTGTTTTATTTATTAACATAAGTAATGTGCGTGACTGACGTTTTTCCCACATTCTTTATCCTTTCACCAGTCTCAAAGAAGAAAAGCAGACCTCAGCAAAGGCTTTGTTCTAATAGGGGTTTTTGTATGTTTGTGCCTGGGGTTATTTGGGATTTTTATTGTTTTGTTTTAATATAAAGCATTTACTGCTGATATGCTTTTATAAGCTACAGGACTCAAAGACTTAGGCTTTGTAAAAGAGAAGGTAATGCAGCCTGTGATGGTCCTAAGTCCATGAAGGAGTTAATTTCGGAGCTTTGGGCCAATCCGGAGAAGGCTACAGTTCCTGCATAATTTAGATTTATGCCTTGGTAGAGAGACCTCCGGTCCTTGAGCAATGAAGACATTGTACCTTGCTCATTGTACATTGCTCATTTTACTTGAGCAATAAAAATGTTGTTGAAGAGGACGGAACCTTCTCAACAGGTTATGATATCATTTAAATAATTTGTGTGAAGGTGAAGAACCTTGAGGATCAGGGCTGAAATGCTGGACTCCTTAGGAATGACTGGTCTTGTTTAATATCTAAAGATGTACCCTAAGGAATATTAGTCAAATCTTGCATTAACTCTGCTGTTACTGAGACCGAGAAAGATCAGGAAGCTTTCTAAAATTAATACAAATTGATTTAAAATATCACATGCAGGGATGGTGATTCCTACAGAAGTAAGGAGAGTCAGGATGACTGGACCTGGAGTCAACCTGGAGGCTGGCAGTCTAATGTTACAAGGGAGTGAGATGCTGACCAGCCACGTTTGTTCTAGTCCTATAGACGTGGAGTTCAGATAGCAGTGGCGAATGACCATGGACTTGTGTGCTGTCTGGTTACCAAGAAAAAGAAATTAATGTATAAGCATTATAGACAGCAGGCTCCTCCCTTTTAGTGAAGTCAGTGATTTAGATAATTTTTTAAAAATTCCACATCTCTAAGCCAGCATATTCTTGTTCTCTGATGGGCTGTGAATATTTGATTTTTATGTGTTTTCAATTGATATGAATAGTGGTGAGAGACAAAGAAAGAAAACTGAAATCATCCATTGTTCCTTTTCCAACATGGCCATGCTTCAAACAATTGGGAGCTCAGACTGTATTTATGAACCCTATTTGAAAACACTCTGCTGCAAAAAGATAGATTTCACCAAATGCCACATTCAAACAAAGGTCTCTCTGACAATTTATCTAGTAAAGGGGCAATGGCATTTGCAGGCATAAACAACACTCAGAAGCATTTAAGAAAGTAGTTTTTTTAAAGCCATACACACACTGCTGACTTTTCAGAAAGGTTAGAACTTTATGAGATTCAGAATCAAAAACTGATGTGACCTACATAAAAGAATCACTCTGATTTCTTAATTAAACCAAGCTGTAACTGCACACTCAGTTAACAGCCGCCAAAGAAATTATGCAATAAATCTTCTGACTGTCCTCCAAGAATGTGGAGAGGGAGGCAGTGATGAAGAGGATGGTGGAGAGGAAGAACAAGATGGGAATGTTCCATGTTATCCTCTTTAACATCCCCTTGCAGAGTGTCTGAGGCTTCCAGCACACAAGCCAAACAACTGAAATGATCACATCTGTAGCACCAGGTTGGGAGAAGAGCCCAAATGTTTTAACAGCTGCTTTTTTTCTTTTTCTTTTTTCCTTTACCTAGTTTGCTTTAGGATCTGATTTCTTTCTGAAGGGGTGGGCTCAGTGCCTGCCAGGAGCCCAGCAGGGAATGTTTACTCTGAGACACAGAGATGTTTCCCTTTCTTCTCAAGTAATTTTTTTTTTTTTTTAAGGAGGGAGGGTGGGGAATTCTCTCAGGAAAGGTTCTCTTGAAACAAACACAGCTTACAAAAATGTGTTAATTTGAAGGTTCTTTTTCTGTCTTATGATAAATCTATATGAAAAAGAAATCAAGGAAAACCACATCACACATTACTGCTGCATAGCTGTCTGCTCTGTCTGCTGGACTGGCCTTTGCAAGATGCTTGTCATTTGCAGTGTCTCAGGCAAGGACTTTAACTGCACTGTGGATTTCCTGTGATTTCAGCCTTTGCTTGCTCTCCACCAGAACAACTGTATCACTGCCAGCCTCTAGCAGAGCCAGACAAAGCTTCTCTGAGCTGTGATTTGCACCACCACAGCTTACTCCAGTTCCATGCAGATTTCTGTTTTTAAAACAAGTTTACTCAATATACGCCAGATGCAGCTACACTTGTGGTAAATTTAATAAATGGACAAACCTTCTCATGCCCAAGTCTAAAATACTGAGTGTGGTTCATCAGAGATAATAAGCTATGCCAAAGACCCTGACAATGTTTCTGTTTTCTTTTCCTCATCCCATAAACAGAGCTTCACTCTTGTAGTTGAGAGATTTCAAGACAGTGGATACACACACAGCATACAGGGAGAAAATATGTTCAAATCATTGATGATAAATGAACAGTGTGACAAGAAAAAATATCCCTTCCCCCAGCCTCTGCACATGCCCACTGTTCACAGCCACATGGGAGAACAAAAATACTTTTTAAAGATAAAAATAATATTGTCAGCTTAATGCAATTACCCCAGACTGCATGCTAGGAGTGAAACAAAAAACAACAACAGAAAACCAACAGCAAGGAAACCTGGCTGACAGTAAGATTTACTAGTCAGGTGGTTGATTCCAGTATAATTTTGTCTTATTTCTTGGAGACATCAGAGCTACATGTCCATGTGTGGTCCCAGCATTCAGGGTGTGGTCAGATCTTGAGCTCTGTGAAAGAGTTTTTGGAACACTCCTGTTAATTTTGCTAAGCACTCAGTGTCTCATCCCACAAGAAATATTACGAACTCCTGGTATTTAGTGCTCTCAGTGTCTGTCAGTCCTCACTGAAGTCATCAGTACAGAACAATTATGTTTGCAGTGCCCTACTTGTCAAGGATGAAGTCAGATTTTTTCCTGGTTAATTGAATGATAGATCTCTGATGACAAGGTTTTTTTTACCCGTCTGTCTCCAGTTGGGAGTATAGAGAGAAATCTCTTCTCTGTATTCCTTGGTGGCACTTCAAGTCTAAAATATCTTAAGAAAATGTGTTTTGGTTTAGTCATCTCCTTATACATACCCATTTGCTTGACTTTGCTGGATGGAATTTGAGAAATAGCAATCCAAGCAAACTTGTGACTTGTTTCTTGGAGATTACTACCAAAAGGGCAGAGGGAACAAAAGGGACACTGGTTGTTTGACAGCTGCACCAACTTTCTCACTTTCACATGCTCTACAAAGTGTTGGCTTTGATCTAAAAATCTCTTAGATGTTGCCAACCAGGATTTCAGAGAGGTGTCCATTCATCCTGTGAACGGAGGCAGCTCAGCATAGTAGACTAATCACCTGTGGTGTTAGTCTAGCCTTCACTTCCATAGGTGCTCTGTAACAGACCCAGTTTGTTGCTTGTATGCTGAGTCAGTATAGCCAGACTTAAAACCCATGCTGCTGAGATGAAGGGCATTCTTGTCCCTCTTTTTACCTCTGCTGGTCCATTCCCGTCCTTCTTTTTCTGTCTGAATCGTGACTGGGAAACTGTAACTATTAAACCAACTCTAATCTGAAAACTGGGTTTAACAGTTCCTAATGTGCACATATAGGAGCAAGTGGGGTTGCTTTTTTGCACGATAACATTGTATGGGATTAGAATCACAGAATCATGTAAATTGATAGTGTAAATCATGTAAATTGTCTCCTATGACCTCAGGAGATCATAGAGTATCAACCCCTCAGCAGGGCCACTTGTAACCAGTTGCCCCTTTCACTCCGAACCATTGCCAGCTACCCTTTGAGCACAAGAAACACAGTTTTTCATTCACATTGTAATCCACCTGTCTAAGCCATATTTCCCTAATTTGGCTACAAAGATACTACGGCAGACCTTGTCACAAGCTTGGCTAATGTCAAGGTAAATGATAAGGTTAAGTCAGGCACAGAACTGCATCTTTAAGCTGTTGTGTAGAAAATTCTTTAAGTTAATATAAACCAGCACTGCCACTAGAAGGAACTGCACACCCTCCTACCACCACCTGGACAGCATAAATCCATGTAGTGGGAACCAAATCAGGGAGACTTCTCTGGCTGGCAGTGAACTAAACCATACCGTTTGGTTCCTTGTGAAGCTGCAGAAGTGCTTGTTTTAGAAAAAGAGTTGGAAAAGAGCAGAGCAGAGAAGAGAGGGGCTAAGAACTTAATGGAGATGAAACTACACACAGCGGTATTAACATAGGCTGAATTAAAGTGTCTGTCCAGTTACAGACTGTGCCACAGTGACAGTTTTAAGCCAGTTACTTGTTGTTTGCTCTGAATAATAGCGATAGCATTGTTACACGTTTATATTTCTAAATTGTGTGCCTTACTTTACTAATAGGGGACATCAAGTGAATCAAACGGGTAAGAAAACCAAATAACCTCAGTGACACTGTTACATAGTCGCTTATGCTCATCTTGCACCAGTAGTAGTGACGAAAGAGCTGAAAACAATGCATGCACTGAAAAACTTTTTAGGCAACTTGCAAAGTGTTGTTTATGTTGGACTTCACCAATCAGCTCCTTGACAACTTGGCAGCAGCTACTCTGTCTTTTCCATCTGACAAGGGTTAGCATGAGTTCTGGGTACTTGGGGATACCTTCTCAGTTTTTGGTGAGCCAAAGCCTGCATGAGGCGAGTGCAGGTGAGTTCCCACCAGAGACAGCCTAGAGTACCTCCTGCTTGCAATATTTAGTCTCCTGTTTTCCTCCAGCCCTTTGTATGACAGTTAGAAAAGACGGTGGCTTGACTCAGGCTATCTTCTCTTTCAAGCACAGTGACACAGATGACACACAGACTAATATGTAGACCTTGACCTACGGACAGCTGAGAAAAAATGGGGATGAGTAGATCCCTTCCTAACCTGGGGTAAAGTAATCCAGAAGCCCAGAAAGGCAGAGGAAATTCTACTCAACATGGTGTTAATGGCTTCTCCTGCCCTCCCTCCCTTGAATGGAGCTCCAAAATAATGAGTGTATTTTCTTTCCCAGCCTTCTCACACAGCATGAGCTCCTAGTCAGCAAAGAGATCTCCCCAGAGGCTCTGGGCCTTCACCTCACCCTTAGCATTACAACCACCTTGACTTCCTCAACTGTCCTGGGTACCACACTTGCAGGCAAAGCAGCAGGGCACCGTGATGGCTGGCTGCTTCCTCAGGGCTCAGAAGCCAAGAGCTGTGGGCGTCCCCAGCATTGGCCATGCCTTCACCCAGAGTTTCTGTCCCACAGGGGCTGACCGCAGGGGCAAAGCCAGGGGCTGCTAACGGGGCCAACCAACAGCCCCACGTGAATGAACAATAAAATAGTGCTGGGGTCCAGCCAGGAGATGAAGATGGGGCAGGAGACAAGTGTCATCTCCAAAGGGTCTGTCCCAGAGGGAAGATCCCCCTCCTACCTACCTACCTACCTACCCTACCTACAATGAGTGCTGAGGTTGGTCTGGGAGGCTGGGCTGGGGATGGGGACAAGAAATAAAGATTCCCTGGGTGTTTGGTCAAGGCCAGCCAGGCCTGCAGGTGCCCTCAGCCCTGGCCCGAACACACAGGAAGAAAGAACCTTAAACTAAAACCTCACAGGGCAGGTAAAGGACATGCTGGAGTTTGGAAATAGCTCTGAGTTGCAATGAAAGCAGCATCAGTGGAATTGTAATTGTTCAAGAAGCAGTTAAATATATCCCTAATGAGAATATGATATGGAAACAACATTCAATGCATATGGTCTGATGGAGATTCAAGGTGATTTTGTTAATTGCTTGCTCTTATCTTCTCAAGGAAGTGGAGCTGTTGCTGGAAAGCAGCATGAGCCAGGCTGCTCTGTAGGGAGAGGTGGGCTTGGAGCAGCAGAGGCTGCCCATGGGGGCAGCAGGGCAGGGCGCCACAGTCAGGGCTCGTCCCATCACCCCAGCCAGGAGCAGAGCTACTGGGGGGCACTGGGGAAGACTCAGCCATTGGGGACCTTCCTGGGCATTGGGACAGACCAAGCTCAGCAAGATCCAGGGCAGGGGAGGGCTGTGAGGAGCCGAGACTGGCACTGCTGCAGGAGGGACTGACGGCCCTGGGGGAACTGAAGTAGGGCCCTGGGCTGTCGGCAGGGTGGGGGAAGGTAGTCAGGACCAGTGAGGCCTGTGGGTGCCCCCAGGACCCAAGAGAAGCTTCCCTTCCAGCAGACAGACCTGGGCTCAGAAAGGCCAGGTGGCAAAGAGATTTAACTGCAATAGGGCACCTGTGGACTACTGCAGAGGACAGAGCCGAAGCAGGGACAGCAAACTGGAAAGGAACATGGCATGAGGGACTTAGGGTCAAGTGGGGAGGTTCAGGCCACCATTGACAAATCCCAGAGTGGAGAAGGGTCAGCACTGTGGGAAGATGAGAGCCTATCAAAGATTAGTCGTTCAGGAAGGCTTGTAGGGACAAGGCCACACGTGATCAGAAACCAGGCTCCATGGTGCTCAGCTCAGGGCTTGGGAAGGCCTGAGGTAACTTGTCAGGAAGCAGCACGAACAAGGCTGGTCGCTAAGGGTGGAAATCAAAGAGCCACAACAGACCCACAGTCCAGAGTACACACCAGCCAGGGCACATTCCATGGCTCCTGAGTGAGGAAACAGGACAGACCAAGGGACAGTGGCCAGGTTCAACCAAGAGTCCCAATCGTAAGACATTATCACACTGGTGAGGCAGGTCTGAGGTCAAGCTAGGAAGCCAGTTTATAGGTCAGGGTTAAGAACAGGTCCAGGCCAGACAGAGCCATAGCAACAAGGCAGGACCAAAAGGCAAGCCAGGAAGTCAGTCCATATGCTGAGACACAGATCAGCAGAATCCTACAGCTTAGCACCTACCCATCATGGCTTAAGCTAGTGGTGAAAGCCTGGGGCTGAGCTTACGTTTTATGGAAGTGCAAGTGAAACGGAAAATCACTGGTCATCACATTGTTACTAACTTAATACTTTAAATACTTTAGGTATTAAAGTAGTAAAATCCTGTGGTAAAATTATTTGTAAATCAGCTACAAATCATTCCAATATTTATATATTTTATATATTGCCAGCCAACAGGGTCCTCAATGAGTGTTATTCTCTTCTGGTCTGAACAAAATAAACTGATTTTTGCTGATTTGTACATTCGTGTTTGGTTTTGCTCCATGACCTTATCCTCCACAGCAATGTCTCTACCTGGACTTTGAGATCCATAAATAAGGGTGGAATACACTCATAAGCTGAAAAAAAAAATCATAAAACCATGGGATTGTCTTAGCATAAGTCAAAGTGTCATTTCAAACAGATGTGACATATGTGACATACACCATGACCCAGACACCAGCATTCCTTGTCAATGGTGGATTAATTGAAATCTCTTACCATGTAACATGGACAAAACAGGAAGAAAGCAAAGCAAGAAAGTAAACATCTATATTTATTTTGCAAATGAGGGTTCTTTCAGGGCAGATGGAGAATTTCTTTATCTTAAAGTCATGTCTTTTTCAACCTGTGTTGAAAAAAGCTTTCTGTATAGATTGGACCCAAGTATGAATCACTCCCACTTATAAAGAGGAAGAATGCATTTAGATTCAGTGGAATTCAAGGTTAGAAATTTACTGTAGAGTTTACTGTAGTTCAGATGAAGAGCTTACTTTCACATCTTGTGTGCAGTTAATCATGTTTTACTTACCGGTTTGACTCAGCAATAAGTGTGTCAGTAGTAAAACTGGAATTCCATCAAAGAGCAGAAAACAGGAACAGATGATCTCATGGCATACGCTGCACCTACAAGAGGTAAGATGGAAGACCTGGGAAGGTTTCTTTACTCTCAGATCCAGTCCAACACACAATATGTGTCAAGGAAGGTCTTGTATGTGCACTGTTTTCCTTCTGCTTTTCCAGAAAAAAAAATTAAGTGCATGGATGGGAAGAGAATCATGGCAAACCTAAGCCTGGTCTGAAGCCTGGTTGTGGAGGGGAATGCGATATAGACTAGCATGCAGATTTAGTGCAGTGGTAGTAACTGGCCCATATTTCTGCATCAACATACTGCTTTCCTTCAAAAAATCCAGAAACATCTTTAAATTTTTATTATTCTTCAGAAAAAAAAGGAAAAAAGTTCACAGAAAAATGATTTCTTTTTTCCTGCTGTATTCTTAACAAGCCTTTCCCTTCTCAGTGATGTTGTGTGAATTCTTGAGTATTGAAAGTTAGTAGAGAACATCCCCTCTGTTATCCAGAAGCCAACTGCTTTACTGCCTACAATGCAAACCACTTAGCAGAGTCTCCTGTCCAAATTCTCAAGTTGAGTTTTAAGAACATTTTCAAATAATATTTTTATTCTCAAAATTAGTAAACACTTTCTTCATTAAGTAGTAGTTAGATCACGTTCCCATTCAACTGGAATAACTTCTGAAATGAATGATGCAGGCCAGAGAAGGAAATTACCTTGAATGCTGTCAGCAGGACACGATAAAGGTGTGCACCATCTTTCCCACTTAGATAAAGCTGATTCCTATAGCAAAGTACTTTGGAAACATTCTCAATTGCTTAATTTTATTTCATTGCTGTCTCATACTTCTGATGAAGATAACCTGACATTTCAATGAAGGAACATCAGCAATAAAAAATTTAAGTTATTTAATAGCTTAATAATGTTGGTTCCAAATTTACCACAGGATTTACATCCTAATGACTTTCAGAAAGATAGCCGTTTAACATACGAGGACAGAAATAAGAAAAGTCCCCTCCTTTACTCTGGTACTAAAGTTCTCTTTATGTACTCCTGTGGCTCAAACATATCAGTTCTATCTGAGCATCTCCCAACATTTGAACTGATGTAACACTCATGGCATGTCACTTTCATTTCTTTTCAGTCTGGAGAAGAGTTATAATCTTTTCTGTCTGGGATGTATGTGACTAAGAATGGATGAAGATACACAAATGAATTTATGTAAGTGGTGTGCTGAGGGAAATGAAAACAAAAGGATAGCACAAGATGTCACCCCATCATCTTGAAGTCAAAAGATTGGATCTTAAGTGACATACAAACTTCATGTGGGGAATTTTAGCTACAGGGAAGAAAATAAAACCTGAGTTGTTATAAATGAGCTTTTGAAAATATTCATACCAGACTGTGAAGTCAAGGTGTGAGCCTGAAACGCAAAATGCGAGCCACAGCAATCTGCACTTCGAGGAAGAGAATACATTGCATTTGGAACCTTGATTTCCATAGGAGGTTATGCGACTGAACTGAATTTTTGAAAAGTAAATAAACAAAAACAAATGAGAAAGTGTATTGCTTGGACTTCAGCGAGTGAAAAAAAAATCAGATTGATACTTATTCTTTTAACTTTTCTCAATTTCTTGTTTCAATCTCTGACCAAAAAAAACCTTTCTCTGCACAACTTCTGAGATGGATTTATTGTATGGAGGAAGAAGGAGGCAGGAGGAGCTAAGCTCTCCCTGTAGACTGCCCATTCATTTCACATTAGTGTCAAATAAGAGGGTAGAGGCTGAAGCAGAGTGCAGCCACAGCAGCATGCAGTCAGGAATGCGATAGCCAAAACTGCAGAGTATTTCACTGGAACAGGCAAGGAAATGTGTGATAGGATCTAGAGGATAGGTAGTTACTTCTTTGAAACATAGTCCTCCTCATTGTCGTTACAAGAGGCTATCCTGAACCTCCATCATTCATAGACTTTCTGAAGGGGTCTTCATTCAGTTTTGTTACATAAACATCTAATTACCATGAGAAACTTCCTATGATTCTGCTCCATGGAATTCGAGTTACAAGTTCTATAGACAAACTATGGAAAATCATTTACATCAGGTTAAGGCCTTAGTGTAAGTTATTTAGTCTTCTTTAATAGTTAGTAGAGGAATGGACACCACCAGGAGGCATTTCATCTCTTATTTGTATGTAATAAAATGAAAGGAATAAATAGCTTCACAAAGTTCTTTTTCTGTCTCTCAAGTCTCTCCCTGCTGAGGAAAAGTTTAGGTGGATATTTTGAACTAAATATGTAACATCAGCCTAAATGCACATCTTGTCTCTAGTAGCAGATAGTAAGAACATGGGAATCAGTACACAAAGAGACTGACTCCTCCTCATCTGCCTACAGTGTGATCCCTTCCTCTCAGCATCTGGAAGCCAGTGGTTTTGAGACTGCCTCAGCCACAAGCAATACGTGGATCATCCTTCCCAGTAAGCTTGGAAACCTACTCTGAATGGTCATCCAACTCCTTTCCATATTCATACATGGCTCACAAATGATAACCTGTTCACCAGTTAATTATACCTTATTAATTAATTATACCTTAAACCCACGACCTGACAACAGCAAGTAATGAAGCAAAACAAAGGTTTTCTTTCATATTCACCCAAGCTGTTCCTAGATTTAAGCTTAAACAGAAATATAACTAGTTTGTAGATATTATGAGGAATTCCATTGTCTGTAGGGAGTAACCTCTCTGAATTAAGGTCTTGGTCCCAGATCCCAGTGAAGAGCTGGGTGATGGTAATGTTTTCAGACACCACACTCTTTTCTTCAGTTCAGGTGAATCAGAACTCATAGACTTTATACGTGAGGGAATATTTCCTTTATTTCTAATGGCAGTTATTCAAAAAGGAAAAAAAAAAGAAAACAAGAATGAAAGAAAAATTTTTGAGAGAAAAGAAAAAAGAAGAAAAGAGAAAAAAAAGACACCTACCCCAAAAAGACAATTTTATCTCTGCTCTTGCTCTGAATTTTATCACTGTCGCTGATACAGATTTGAGTGAGTGTGATGCATACCATAGTGACAACTATGAAATTCTTAGGTGGACAGAGATTTGTTACAATATATTTCTAGCTTAGTGATCTTTTGGGATATTACTTAATTGTGTGTGAATCCATTTTATGGTTATTACAATTCTTTGAAATTGCTAAATAGCATTCTAATTTCATGCTATAATGTCCGCATGATGCTGTCTATCATCTTTCATATTTTTGTATAAATATGTATTCTTTGACTACTAGAACTTCAGGAACTCTTCTTGTGATTGTGAATCTTAAAAGTTGGACTGGCTGTAGACAGTTCATTTTCGTAAACACCTTAACAACACAGAAGCACAAGTTCCACTAATACCAAAAAGATGTGTGCTCCTAGCTCTCATAAATGTTAGGGAAGATGATAGTCAGCAGTTTAGCATAGCTCTACACAACATTCCGTAATGTCTTTTTCAGTGTAATTTATAACCTATTTGATCATAATTTTAAGGAGAAAAAAAGAACTAAATTAATTTTGAAATATTAAAAAGCAAAATGTTTTATTAGATGGATGAAAATATATAGGTAGTTAATTGGTTAGGCGGAAATTATACAGTCTTAATGTACTTCCTTCCTAGTTAAAAACAAAAAAAGCATGGTGTCTGCAAACCTGATTCTACTTCTGGTCTATATAGTTGTTCACTTCAGTCAGTTCTGTGCATGCACAGGAATGTCATCTAACATGTTTGTCAATTTAAGATATGCAATGTAGTATTCATTAAATCGCCATGTCACTACTGTAACTTATCAAAGAACAAAACTATATAGTAATTCTGGTTTTGAGAAAGAACTGCACTACTTTAAGAGAAATATTCTTCATTCTCTTTAACAGAAATATTCTCTCACATTAAGAGAAATATTCTTCATTCTTCACTGTCGATAAAGAGCATATATATATTCAGAATAGCTGCCACTTACAATTAAGCTGAATAACTTCAAACGATTCAACTTGCAAGAAAATGCCTTTTAAAAATTGCTAGATCTTTAGTAAAAGATTGAAAACTATTAAAATGTCAATGAGAAGCAGCAAGCTTTTTTCTTATATTATTTTTGTTCAGACTAAGTGTGATCATCCTATGATAAAGGAAGGTTTGTAATATTAAAATATTCAATCATTTTATTTATTCTTATTTACAAGTGTTATTGTGAAGAAAAGCCACACTGGTAATAGCTATTTAAAAGCCGGTCATACCAGGGAGAATCTGGTGTTAGCATTGTCTGCTATAACTGCGTACCCCAGGATCTTGAGTGCACGTGCGTGCATGCACACACACACACACACACATACACAGAGGGGAATTTCAGTCCCACAATATCAATCTGCGCAAAATGGCCATAGCTGGTGTACAACTAAGACCAGACTGTCTGATAAAAAAAAAAAATCAAACACAGATCAACAGGATGATGTTCCTTCCTAAGATATTCATGGTATAATTTTATCTCCTCCAGATACTAACTGCAGCACTTTGTATGCAAGTATGCAGATACATTGTCAGCAATCAGCATTTCGTCTTCAGTTTTGATTGCTTGGTCAAATCTGAAGTCAGTTATATGCTATTTTTATAGCTCATCATACTCAGTTTGCATCAAAAAAGAAAATTTGGGGCTAAAGCTGAGTAAAGCTAAATGAAATTTCAGCATTGCTATAGCGACCCTAATCATATCTGCATATACTAAAGTCTGATTTCTTCAGTGCGGAAGCTGGACCTTTGAGTGTTTAACAGTTTGCAACAATGAAAACAGTATGTTTCACAATACATTGCTGTGGAATTATACAATTTTATTATTTAAGTGTCCTTTTACAAAAATCGAAAAAATGAGATCCTGCAGTAGGAAGCCACCAAGTCTGCATTCCTGAAAACAATGCCTGTGAACAGTTTAATTATGTTGTTCTTTCTTAAATCTTCTTGCCAAGAATCTTTACTGGATTAAGTATTCAACACCAAGAGATTAAAGCTGTATATCCCTGTAGCTACCACTGCCCATATCTCCACATAATCACCAGGATTAGCTTTCTAAGGAAGTAGATCAAAGCTTTATTTCCTTGTGGGTATCCGATAATAAAGGATAAACCAAGCTCTCATCACTTTTGCATCTATCCCTCCACCACTAGATCAAGACTAAATAAGAATGTGAATAAAGTCAACGTAGAAAGCTACAGCACTCTACAACAGCTATAATAATAGGATCACAGCAGGGTAATAAAAAAGAACTAGAAGGATGGTGAGTTACCTAAAATCTTCAAGGGTACATAAAGGAACGCAATTAATAAACTGCAGAGCCTTTTGAAAGTGAGTGAATAAATATTCACAAGCAGATACTACTTGTGTACAGATCTGTGGAGCATGTGTCCATGAACTACAAGATCCTGTACTTCTTTATGATTTGTACTTTGAAAGCAAGATTTTATAGAACCTGTCTGTACCTGATAGAGAACAAAGTGTTCATTCTAAGCAATGGCACCAGGGAGCTCCATTGTTAAATGCACAGTAACCATGTAATGGTTCAAACTGGCACTCTGCAAAAAAGCCAGTTCATATTTGATTATTTTCTTGTACAGTTCTGGACAGTTATGGACCAATAAAACGACCTGTATTTGTACATAAGATCATCAGTTTCTGCAGTGATGTATGAAAACAGATACTTTGTGTAAGGGCTGAAAGCAAGGCTTTCAGGGGAGTCTGATAAATTTCCCTCCTTCTTCTGACTAGCTTATCTGAAAGTCAGCCCTTAGTGGCTTTGTATTAAGTTAGAAGAAAGGCAGGACTGTTAACGAAAATGTTCTCAGTACTTGCTTGTTCTTAAAAGGTGGTTGCAGTTTTTACTACCAGTTAGCTAAGGAAGTTTATGCACGTTCTGCTTTGTTTGTGGCCACTATTGCACTTGAAGCCTACAGGTGTTTGCTGTGCTTCTGCCATCTTTCATCATTGTGTGAAAAAACATTCATTTTCATCAGCAAAACCACTGTAAGTCAAGGCTTCTTGTGACTTTGACGAATCACTTAGTCACTCTGATCCTCATTTTACCCACAAATACGTACCTCAGAGAAATATTGTGAAGCTCAATTAATGGTTACAAAGCAGTTTGAGGTCCCTAAAGGACGACACTGTAGAAAAATATTCCAGTATTTTTCTCTGCCAAAAAAGAACCTATTTGAAATTCAGTATTTTTGGTAAATTACCTAGACTATAATACATTCCCATTGTGCAATTCCTGATGAAATTAATATGCAAGCTATAAATTGAGGACTAGTTTTGTTATTCTATCACTTAAGTTTCTTTGCTTGTATTATCCTTTATCCTACAAGTCTGTGAATAGTACCAAAATACATATATCTTTTTCCAGACTGTAACATTCTTGGCTTGTGAACGAACACATGCATATACACATACATGTGCACACACACACGCTTCCTCCCATGTGTTTTTAGAGATTTTTTCATAAGCTATGTAATAAAAATATTAAAAAAAATTATTTCATAGGAAGTAATTTCTTCTTATAAAACTGCGTAAAGAACACTATAAAATCTGTATCAATGTATGTTTTAAATTATGTCCTACTTTAAAGAACAGGCTAAAATCCTGAATAATTTTTTCCTACATTTGCTAACATGTGAATCTAAATTTAATTAAAAGATAGGACCACTGAATGAGCAGAAACAACATATTGTTTCACTGGTGCTTTATTAGCACTTTGAGTTTTAATGTACGTGTTTCATTGATAGACTGGGTATAAAGATTGCTATTTGTTTAATACTCCTTCAGCAAACCTTCATTTTATTTTGCCTTTAACTCTAAAGACAGTCAATTTTAACATGCTTTTTATCCTCAATTCTGTCTTAAACACAGCTCATTTATTTAATGGGCTTGTTTTTACATAATAATAATACTGTGCTAAATGTGGGGTTTTTCCCTTCTTGTTCCTCTGCCTCAATCCATATGTTGATGTACAGCTCTTATATACAGACCTATACAGTAAAAGTGAACCTTTTCATTTTTCAGGCTTGCATCCGGCTCTCTGTCACGGAAGACACAAGTTAGATGTTCCCAGCACAGCACCATAGTTTCTCTCCAGCTCCCCAGTGCCACATGTAGGGTGCAAAGGGCCTCAGGACAGGGCTGTGAGGGTAGGTTGTCACAGGGCTCCACTCAGCTGCAGAGTGCCCATTCATGAGTATTGTCTTCAGCACTAGCAACGCTTTAACCTTTTCTGTAGAGTTTCTTTCCCCCAGCCTTCAGTTGGTTTCAGCACCTGAGGTGTCCTTGAATATGCTCTGATGAAGGAGTAAGGCCAAGGAGGATATCCAGTCATTCATCAGCGTACATGTGCCAGACGTCACACATCCAGCGTTCCTCCTTTCTGTCCTTGTAGGTTTATTGTCAGGGATGATTTTCTGACACATCACCATTTGCACAGTTGGACCTAGAAAAATAAAGACAATATCTATTTTGAAGAGCATTGCTGGAATATAATATCAAACAAAGCAATGAGAATATGCCCTGTATCAGACATTCTCTCTGAACCTGGAGATATGCATACAGAGGCATACAAAACTCAGAAAATTAATCCAAAGTTACAGTCAGGGATTCCTTCTAAACTACATACCTGGATGCCATTTTTGAATGAACATTTCTTTAACTGCCACCTACGATGCCTGAACATTTCAATTGGATTGCTATATGTTAGTTTGGTGTTGGAAGTAGTAAGGTAAAAATATCAGACTTCTCTAAACTGCATCTTGTCGAGTCTATAAAGACAAGCTACAAAAGAAGCCCTGTTAAAATATTTCAAACTGCATATATCCAGTACATTTAATCTGTTTCTGTCCTGAAGAAATATTGCCCTCCAGAAACACTATTATATAACAAATAGTTAAGTGCCCTGCAGAGTGGGGGGTTTTTTTGCTTATTTTTGGGAAGGATTATGTCTTTGTGATTGGAATTGCTGACACGAGCTTACAAAGGTAGATTTTTTGCAAATTGAAAGAAAATATTTTTTGTCAAGTAAGTAAAATGCTGGTACTTTATGTGTTTACGTTTACAGTTGAAAGATCGCAATACTTCCAAAATAACTAGTAATACAAAAGTCAAATATAATTTTCACTTTGTTCTAATTATAAAAACAATACATTTATTTTTTTACCAGGTAAAAGGTCCATTAAACACCAGATAGATTTTGGTACCTAATCAAAACGTTATAGTCAAGTAACAACAGCAGAATGACTGCGGGGATGGCAAATTTGTTTTTCATCTTTGGTGCATTGTTCCAAGGCATGTTATGCACTGTTTTGTTTTTCCAGCTTTTGCTTTTATTTGTTTGTACACAGAAATCCACAACCTCAACATTATAGAATTCTAACTATGCCTTTCCTAAATTAATAATGAAAATTATTAATTTCAACCTTAATAAAATGAAAGCCCCAACAAAGTTAATGGTAGTAGCTATTTTCAGGTTCATGAGATTCTTCTGAACATTATGAGTGAATGTGAGTGAAAAAGATGGAGAAGCAAACAACAAGTAGAAGAGCAATGTACAGAAAAAAAATCTTAAGCTGGACCTGATGCCAGTGACTGTGGTGCTAATATTATCTTACAATTACTAACCAAAAGTTTAAAAACTTGTAACAATTAGCTTTTCTGGGAGCTGATTATAGAAGTTCCTCAGAGTAACAGTGGTATATGATTAGATAAGACGTGAATAGACTTCTTATCTTCATGAGATCACAAAAATTCATACTAAAAGAGCAGGCCAGACTTTTATGATGTGCTGGGACCCCATCATCTAGTGAGGCAAACACAAAGGATGAGCCATTGACATCTGTACTTAGTCAAAAGTGTTTCTTGCTGAATATTATTATGCAGTGATGACTCCAGAACGAGCAAAATCAAGATTAGACTGTTGTGATTTATTGTATCTAAAATTGGAAGCCACCATTACTGCAAAATGATATGAAAATGAAACTAATTAACTGACTCAGTGTTAAAACACTCCAAAGAGAGTGTGTCATCACAGTTCTTCTTCCTCAGTATTCTTCCCAGTCATTACAGAGTCCAGTCCAGATAAAGGTGATTAAAGATCTCATTAAGTCGATTGCTAAATTAATCTTCACTTGTTCTCAAGAACATAGCATACCTTTCTCGTTTGATTTTTATAGCCTTAAGACCCTCTTGAAAAAAGATCTTGGTGTAGTCATACTTACCAGCAAGATCAGTTTGCACAGTGCAAACATCTCCTGTCATAAAAAAAAAACAGAAAACAGATTCATAAAATACCAAGAAGATTTTAATCTTCATGGAAGAATGAATGCAAGAAAGTACTGCAGTGATTCCACATAGGATTTGCAGAAATTCTCATTTGGAGTAAAACGTGATGCGATAAATTGCTGAATTAGTTCCCCTGAGTTTCTCCCTATTCTCTTGCCAGCTACTGCCACTCATCATTCCTGTACTTCTTCATGTATTTCCAACTGACTTTTGATGCTAAGAAGAATACAAAAAGAGGAGGACGTATTAGTACCATGTAATTATCTGGTCTTTACAGAAGGTGACAAAATGCACTACATACCATCAGCAACAAACTCTGAAAACAGATTTGCTGCCTGGAATTGATCTTTTCTTTTATCATTAGTGCTCATTTCATGTGAGGTGTACAGATAATCCATTTTTAACATGTAGCACATCAGAAGTCTCTCTATTGTTTTCATATTGGCTGTTCACGCTAATAAAATGTCAGCTTGGGTATTTTGGGTTTGATCTTCAAGGACTTCTGAGTATTTGCAATCTATATGGACTCCAGCTGGAGTCCTAGGTGTTCACCAGTCTTCCCACAGCTCCATCAGTGCTAGAAACAATAGGAGTTCTAATGTAGGCAAGATATTTGTCTTTTTATCACCAGTGTTTACTATACACCAATAAATCTATACGGTGAAGTAGAGCAGCTGCCAAGTTTTGCATGCTCGAGCTGAACTCACCACTAACAAGAGCAGAGCTGCACTCGTGTTAGTGTAACGGTGGGAAATTCTGCTAAAAGGCTCGTTGTAGACACACTTCTCCGTACTGTACCTCTGCTCAATAGATCATTCATGAGCACCCAGCCCCTCCTCCAGAGAGCAAGTAGAGTCGGGTCATGAGCAGGAAGGGTTGGAAACAAGGCTGAGTTTCTTACTTACAGCTCAGGCTTGTAGCTGGTTTATTGTTGTCATGGCTACAGGCTCCACATGCCTCCAGCCCCTGCTTTATGAAAAGAATGATGCAGTGTCTAGCCTTACAGCTGAATATATAAACCAGATTATTCTACCGTGCCTCTACCTGTTTTGTGGCTCACAATGAAAGAACTAATATATCAAGCAATCAGTCCTGTATCAGTTATATTCTGTAAACACTAAGTCATTACACCCGGATTTTTTTATTTGCTCTTTAGAGTCCCTTCTCAGTATAATAAACTGCAGATTTCAATATAAAAGCTAATTCAGAAGAGTCCTCTGTGACTTCTCAGAATTTCTGTAACATAAGTTAAAAAGTGCATTTCAAATCCCTTTTCACACTCCATTTTTGCATAATCCCACTCACTAAACAAGAAGCAGAAAGACATGATGAATGTCTTTTTCAGAGGTGCAGTGCCAGGGTATTACTAGAATAAAAGTATTCCTAATATAAGTAAGGTTCTGCAGGGAACCATTAACTTTCCCTGAATAGAGTAAGAGCCTCATATGGTCCCATCTCTACTATGAGATTGAATAAACTTTTAACGGCACTGGGGAAAGGCAGTGAGGGAAGACAGGTCCTGTAATACTGCTGTTGTCAGTGTCATTTAGAAGTCGGGAAGTAAAGAAAGCTTTAAAAGTGTGGTCTCAATTGAAAAATAAATGTATAAGAGGGGGAAAATGGGTATCAGAATAAAGAAGTGTCAGTCTCAGCACATGACAGTGTAGCCTGAATATCAAGGGCTTGGAAGAGAAGGTGGTAACAGGAAAAATAACTAGCATGAGATGTAGAGAAGGTGTAAATTGGCTTTAATTTCCACCTCCTTACACGTTGTTCTTTTTTTTCCCAGCTTGTAAATTCCACCAGTTTTGATTCTCTATAGGCTCATTTAGACTATGCATGTCAGTAAGTGAAGGTGTGTGGTTGCACCATCATTTTACACTGTCTGTCTCCATGTTTAAGAAAATGGCCCTTATCCTTGCTTACCTCCAAAATCCATTGAAGCACTATGGCAGTGTGGGCTGCATATGACTTTTATAGCCAAGGAAGTGTAAACGGATCTCAGTGCAGATAAAAAACAGAAGAAAGTGTTATGTTTTTACAGATCTGAAAAATAAATGAAGACAGCTTTATAATGTATTAAGGAAGGAGCAATGTAACAAAGCATAAATTGCATTTAGTCCCCCAAATTAAATTCACCTTGGCTACAGCAAATGGAATATTTTGTCTCATCAATATATAGTCAGTATTTCACGCTACACAAAGTCTCCAGTGCTGATATTTTCTATTTCTTGCTGCTGTGGAGAGAATCGGAAATAAAGAAGTGTGTTCAAAATAATATACCTGTACGTTGTAGAATAGTACTCAGTCTCATCAAGGCACCTACATACTCTGCAATCTCTCACTTGAAGGGTTTTAATGATTTGGCCATTTCAGAAAACACCAAGAATAAAGAATTGAAATAAAACACAAAAATGTTTTTGCTGTAATTATGCAACTTTTTCAATTAAAAAAAAAAAAAAAAAGTTTTTTGCATTCTGCATTTCTGCTACCTGGCTCTAAAGTGATATGAAACAACAACAACAACAACAACAACAACAACAACAAAAAAGGATTTGGGTTTTTGTTCACTTTTTGAGAAGTTTTTTTTGCAAAAAATTGTTCGACACTGAATAGTCACTTAAGGAAGCACATTTAACTAAGGCCCTTTATGGCTACGTGCAGCTGCAGCGTATTTGCTTCTTTGAAAGAGATGCCTACAGCGCTGGAAGAAATTATAAACCCAATGGGAAAATATCTGTTATTAACATGAGTTACTTATATATGTGTGTTTGAATAGGTATGAATATTCTGTATATGGAATATAGATTCTGACACCTTTTTGCAGCAATAAAATTAAATAAAATTCATTTTATTTCTGTATATATTGAGTGTACAATCCCATGTTTTGCTTCGAGAGACACATTCAGTTCATAGGTTCTTAACCAGTGTTTTGTGTGTCATATAGGTGGGAACTATATAGTACTTTCTGTGCAGCCCTTGGAAGATGAAAAATACTGTATATATTTTAATCAGTGCTTTTTATTTTTTATTTAAATGACATGAAAATTTATCAAGACACTTTTAATTATTTCAAACCGTCCAATCTTATTTGCACAAAATATATGGGCTTGGGGAAAACATTTAACAAATATGGGCAAACACAGTCCACTGCACAAGCTCCTGTCTGTAAAGAGTATCAATCCTGATATTTTGGCCTTGGAGCAGGAAGTGGTATAGACTGCTAAACAGCTTCGTGTTAAAGTATCTCCTCTTTTCTGCATGTTTCATTTTTTTTTTAAAGATATGTTATTGTTTTTCCATGCTACAGATGAAATGATAGTAACAAATTTAATAGCACACATTTACCAGCTAAATTTAATATAAATAGGAGACTATAAAACTAAGTAACCAATGTGGGAAACAGATTGTATAAATATTACATTTTAGGGTTACATTGTACAAATATTTTATAATGCATGTGTGGTGTGGGACAACATAATGTGAAAGCAGAACAGCTATTAAGTTGCTGACAGATTTAGTCTGTGTCCTAAAAAATAAGTGAAACAAGTTCTTTGGAACTTTTCATATTAGCTATATTTTCAGAGCTTTCACGTGCAGTTTGTATTATTTTTTTTTCTTCCTTTTACTAAAATAATTGAGGTATGACATAAATACAGAAGAGGGACATTTCTAAGAGAAACTACACATATAACCGCAAATGGCTTTCCTAGACTGGAAGTTTTAAGACCAGTTAAGACCTTATAATACACATGTATTCCAATCTCCTGTATTCACAACCTCCCATTCACAACCTGTGTCAGGTAGCTTATATTATGGCCAACAGATTGACTTAAACAAAACCATTCAGCTTTTGAGAGCTGAAGAAACTGTTCTCCCAGCAGCATTCAGGAAAGATCCAGGTTTCACCAGAGCCTGAGACTTCTGAGCAGGGAGAAGCTTGTTAAGTAAGAGGTGTTCCAATGATCTGAGCATGATGAATCATATCCCATGTCACAGAGCAAAGGAAAATCACAAGTAACTAAACAAGCTCTCCTCAACAACAAACAGTGAAACAACGTTAAAGAAAAACTCATAGGCCAATCTGGTCTGCAAAAAAATAACGTATTTTTATCTGAGACCTGGCAACTAGTTTGACCTCTGGCGTATGAATGGAAACCAACCCTGGCCAGACAAGACTTCTTGTACCTTCCCTGAATTTTAATCTATGTTGTATGAACTGTTCATTTACTGCAGCTTCAAACTAAGATCTGGCCAAACAAAAACTCAAAAGTATACTTTTCACTTTTAAAGTGAGATAAAAAATTATTGATTTCCTCTAGCATATAAACTCTCAAGCATGTGTTTGATCATAGTCATTGTCACGTGTTTCTGAGGGCAATGCAAAATGTATGTTCTCTTTTAACTCATACAAGAATGGAAAGCAGAGGAGAGTTCCCTGAAATGCAGAATTAGGTGTCAAAGCCAAAAGGACCATTGTAACCACATCACTCCTATGTCCTGTCTGATTTCCCCACTCATAGATTTTCTTCTGGAAGTTTGACTTCTTGTCCTTAAGAAAGCACTGAAATCTTGTTCTAATAATTGCAAGCAATCTTGCATCTGCTGCCTTTCTGCTATAAGCTATTTCCACATTTAAGTATAAAAACACCTTCCTTTAACATTCATTTTGCCTGATTTGAGCCTCACTTACTAGGCCTTGTAACATTTTTCTTCTCATTCTGCATCAAAGATCTCAGTCAGTATCACCTGAAGACAGGGACTGTCTTCCAAGAACAAAGAAGTTCACAGAAGCTGACCTCCTTTTAATTTACATTATAAGCGTTATATTTTCAAGTTCGTCTTCGGGGCTGTTTGAAATTTTTAATATATCTGCATTCTTTCCAAGTACAGATGGTAGCATTGACATGCTAATCTATTATAGCAGTGCTATATATAGAAGTAATATTGCTCATCTCCTTTCACGTGGTATCTTGGTTATCTCTTAAGCAACCAAGGTTCAGATGGATCTCTTTTGCCATAGTCTTTCATTTATAACTCACTCATACTGAGAGGCATTAATTGCTTGTCTTCAAAGTTAATCTTGGGATTTAAATGGGGAAAATACCCTGGTCATTTACAGTCTGAATCCAAAAGCGTATCACCACCCATAGTCTGAAGTAATCTATAATTTCTGGTTCTGAATCGTATTCATATAAATTCCACATCTTCACAGGCATCAGTGACAAGTATGAGAGCAGAATTTGGCACAAAAGTATGTAAACTGGCCTATTTATAACAATAAAATCTTGTGTGGAATCCAACTCACCTAAATTAGATGTCTAAACTTAGGTGCTGCCTCATTGAAAGGTAGATGTCTGCTATGGATGAGTGTGTGTGATAAAGGGTGGTAGAATGACGTAGTCCAACTAAAGTAATTAATTAACCTGTAAAGTCAACAGACATATTTCTGAAAACATACAGAAAGAAATCCAGGCAAACTAATTTAGGCCTATCCAGATAGCAACCCAGTCTGGTTAAACGAGACATTTGAATTTTCTAGTGAAAACAGAAGGAACAAACAGGGAAAAGTAGGCAGGGACCCCTTTTTGAAGTCTAGTCTTCAGAAACTGAATGCCTACTGCAAGTGGCATGGTAGAGGCGCTATCCACCTACTGCATAATGTGTGCTCAAAGCACCCCACTCATGGAAATGGGAGGCTGAAGTTCTTTTCAGACTATACTTGGGATCTTGGACACATGTCAAGGAGACAGTCAGGCCATGGGATGCTCCTGGTTGGTGTGACTTTCATAGAATCACAGAATACTCTGAGTTGGAAGGAACTCAAGAGGATTATCAAGTCCAACACAGGGCAACCTGAAAGGTTAAACCATATATCTAAGAGCATTGTACAAATGTTTATTGAACACTGACAGGTTTGGGAACATGAACATTTCCCTGTGGAGCTTGTTGCAGTGCTTGGCTACCCTCTCAGTGAACAAAGAAGTGAATTTGAAGTGAACCAAATCAGAGGATGAACCTCAGTCATGAAATTCAGCTCGGGTTCCTTCCCCATTTCCTTCTGTTACATGAGGATGGATAAACACAGCTGCTATCTAACACCATTTTGGCTAGGAGTGATGGTAATCCCCCAGGGTATGCGTTAAAAACTCAAAAGCCTACGCAGAGCCTAGAGCTTATCTTCTCTGTAAGTGGGTTGTCCTCTGCAGCATTTGCAGTACTTATCGCTAGTAATTGAATTAGGCAGTGGTGGACAGTAAGTGGACTAGAATTCTGTCTGGACCTTAGTTGGGTAGGATCATTAATACTTTAAGGGGATTGTAAATTTAATATATTTTAACTCTGAAATCACATTTGACTCAAAGCTGAGAGAATCATCTACACACCTTTATAACTATTCCACTCCTCCACAGACAGATGTTGGTGCCATGAGCATCCTACCTTCTAAGCCATCCATGGTACTTAGACTCTGAATAGCTATAACTTGCTAGCCTACACTAGCTTGCACTTACCTACATTTGGTACAACTATCACCCTAAATTTTTCAGTGCTGAGGCTCACATCCTTATTGTGTTTGCATGGTGAAGTTCTGGTAGTGGGTGGGCTACAGGGGTGGCTTCTGTGAGTAGCTTCGAGAAGCTTCCCCCATGTCTGATAAAGACAATGCCAGCAGGCTGCAAGACAGATCTGCCACTGGCCAAGGCCGAGCCCATCAGAAATGCTAGAAAGAAAATGCTACCAAAACAGCAGCAGAGAGAAGAGTGAGATGTGAGAGAAATGACTCAGGCAGACACCAAGGTCAGTGGAGCAGGAGGGGAGGAGGTGCTCCAGGAGCCGAAGCAGAGGTTCCCCTGCAGCCTGGGGTGCAGCCCATGGTGAGGCAGCTGTGTCCCTGCAGCCATGGAGGTAACCGGGGAGCAGAGAGACACCTGCAGCCCAGGGAATACCCCATGCTGGAGCAGGCGGATGCACCCGAAGGAGACTGTGACCCACAGAAAGCCTGTGCTGGAGCAGGCTCCTGGCAGGACCTGTGGGCCCGTGGGTGACCCACACTGGAGCAGTCTGTTCCTGAAGGACTGCACCCTGTGGGAAGGACCCACACTGGAACAGTTTGTGAAGAACTGCAGCCCATGAAAAGGACATAAGTTGGAGAAGTTCCTGGAGGACTGTTTCCCACAGGAGGGACACCACGCTGAAGCAGGAGAAGAGTGTGAGGAGTCCTCCTTCCTGGAGGAGGAAGGAGCAGCAGAAACAGTATGTGATGAACTGACCATAACCCCCATTCCCTTGTGCCGCTTGGTGGCAGGAGGTAGAGAATATTAGGAGTAAAGTTAAGCCCGGGAAGAAGGAAGGAGTGGGGGAAAAGGTGGGTTTTTTTAAGATTTGGGTTTATTTCTCATTATCCTACCCTGATTTGGTCAGTAATAAATTAAATTATTTTTTCCCCAAGTGGAGTCTGTTTTGCCTGTGACAGTAACTGGTGAATGATCTCTCCCTGTCCTTGTCTCGTCCCATAAGCCTTTTGCTATATTTTCTCTCTCCTGTCCAGTTGAGGAGGCAAAGTGATAGAGAGGCTTTGGTGGGCACCTGGTATGTAGATAAACCAAATATTATAGCTAAAACCTTTGAGAAAAAAATTTTCTAGAGTTTAAGACGTAAGAATGAAGGTGCTTTGATACCACAGAAAATGTGAAATTGCTAAACCATTGTGTTATAAGAAAAAAAAAAACATTCAGAGCTATTAAATAATGTACTTTTTTTTCCTGCATAAAGTGGATCAAAACACAGTACATGCAAGGTTTTTGTGACAAATACACAAAAAATTATGTGGGGTTCGCAGGCCAGAAACTTGCACTTTCTCTAGTATAATCTAGTCTTCATACGGACTTGATATTAGGCAGCACAGAACTTTATAAAGAAATACTTAAGTCTTGAGATTCAGAAAGGGAGCTGTAATGAGGGAAACGAAGGCAAAACCATGAAGTTTATTCAGGACCCCAATGCCACCTTGTATCTGAATTTCACAGAAAGGTTATTATCTCAAATATTCTGAATACACACTCATGGATTCTGAAGATCCTCACACTTTTTGACAGGGTGTTTTTAAAAAATAATCATCTGGATTTGCCATTTTAAGATCCTCTTTGTGATAGTAGAGAAAATTATTGTAAAATTATGCTAAAATTTATTTCATATGCTTCCATGCTGTTTGTTTTTGCTTATTTTAGAAATGTTTATGTATGTTTCATCTCTTCAAAAAGGGAATGTGAAGATTTGATGAGTGTGCCTTGAACCCAGACGTCTCCTGGTAGAATGAAATATGTTGCCTAGGTTTCCTGGGAATACACCACAACAACAGATGAAGATAACGTGGTTGCATATTATGTGATAATGATTATTCTGACTGATGTATTCACCCCAAGGTATACTTGAGCATCTGTTGTTTATTTAGGTATGACTCGTCATTCTTATTTTTAAGATATTTAAGTGGGTGAACATATTTCTCCCTAAAGGCTATCAAATGGGGAAAAAACCTAACAAGAGGCACATGGGATCATGTACCAGTAATGACATGGAACGTGAATCCAGGTGGGAGATGTACTTGAGTTCTAACACTATTCATTGACTTAGGAACTTAGGATCTATATATTTGAGGAAGAAGTTAGTTTGGCTTGTATTGACTTTACAAAGAAATAAAGCAAATTAAGAGAAAGTGTTGTGGCTGTAAAGTCTTACTCAGTACTGTACATCTTCAACAATAAGGTTGATAAATCCCTCACAAAATACAGTAGAGTATGGGGTGGTATCCTTTCTGTCATATGGGGCCTTAAAATCTGATTTTGATGATTTTCTAAGATACTGTACCTTGACAAGATATTATATGCTGTATGAAGTAAATTACATGGTGAAAGTTTCTGTTCTGTGTAATACAGAAACTCAGACTAAGTGACATAATGGTCCTTTTTTATCTGAAAGTATAGGATGTCTGAATCATCTAGAAGGGCTTCCATAGGTAGAAGGGCTTCTACACGTATATCAGACAGAAAAGGAAGGTCAAAGAAAGCATGCCCTCCCTGATGAACACAACTTTTTTGCCTCCACCTTCACTGGCAACATCTCTTCCCACACCACCCAAGCGGACAGACTGCAAATGGGAACTTGGGGGAGCAAAGTCTCTCCCACTGTTAGATACAGTTTGTGACCACCTGAGGAACCTGAACGTACGTAAGTCTATTGGACCTGACAAGGTGCATCCCAGAGACCTGAGGGAATTGGCTAATGGAGTTACCAAGCCACTGCCCATGATATTTGAAAAGTCATGGCAGTCAGGTGCAGTCCCTGGTGACTGGAAAAACTGAAATATTTCACCCATTTTTAAAAAGGGTAGAAAGGAGGACTCTGGGAACTATAAACCTGTCAGCCTCACCTCTGTGCCTGGGAACATTGTGGATCAGATCCTCCTAGAAGCTATGCTAAGCCACATGGAGGACAGAGAGGTGATTCAAGACAGCCAGAATGGTTTCACCAAGGGCAAGTCTTGCCTTACCAAACCAGTGGCCTTCTATGATGGAGTGACTACATCAGTGGACAAGGGAAGAGCTACGAATGTCATCTATCCAGACTTCTGTAAGGCCTTTGACACGGTTCCACACAATATCCTTCTCTCTATACTGGAGAGATATGGATTTGATGGTGGACTGTTTGGTGGACGAGGAATTGGTCAGAAGGTTATATCCAGAGAGTAGTGGTCAATGGTTTAATGTCCAGATGGAGACCGGTGACAAGTGGTGTCCCTAAGGGGACCATACTAGGACCAGTACTGTTTAATGTCTTCATCAATGACACAGACAGTGGGACCGAGTGCACCCTTAGCAAGTTTGCAGATGACACCAAGCTGAGTGCTGTGGTTGACATGTCTGAGGGAAAGGATGGCATCCAGAGGGACCTGGACAAGCTGAAGAAGTGGGTGCATGTGAACCTTGTGAGGTTCAACAAGGCCAAGTGCAAGGTCCTGCACATGGGTCAGGGCAACCCCCAGTATCAATATAGGTTGGGTAGAGAAGGGATTGAGAGCTGCCCTGAGGAAAAGAACTTGGAGGTACTGGGGGATGAAAAGATGGACATAAGCCAGCAGTGTCTGCTTGTAGCACAGATGGCCAACCATATCCTGGGCTGCGTCAAAAGAAGCGTGACCAGCAGGTCGAGAGAGGTGATTGTCCCCATCTACTCCACTCTTGTGAGACATCACCTGCAGTACTGCATCCAGCTCTGGAGCCCTCAGCGCAGGAAAGCCATGGACCTGTTGGAGTGAGTCCAGAGGAGGGCCACTAAAATGATCAGAGGGATGGAGCACCTCTCCTATGAGGAAAGGCTGAGAGTTGTTTAGCCTAGAGAATAGAAGGCTTTGGGGACACCTTATTGCAGACTTTCAATTCTTAAAAGAGGCTTATAAGAAAAATAGGGACAGACTTTTTAGTAGCACCTGTTGCAATAGGACAAGGCATAAAGGTTCTAAGCTAAAAGAGGGTTGATTTAGACTAGATATAAGGAAGAATTTTTTTAAGATGAGGGTGGTGAAACACTGGAACAGGTTGCCCAGAGAGATGATAGATGCCCCATCCCTGGAAACATTCAAGGTCAGGTTGGACAGGGGTCTGAGCAATCTGATTTAGTTGAAGATGTTCCTACCTATTGCAGAAGGGATATGGACTACATGTCCTTTAAGGGTCCCTGCCAACTCAAACTATTCTATGATTCTATGATTTATGAGTGCAACTATACTAAACATAAATACAAAAATGTTAGGTTGAAGAAGTAATATATGTGACAGTGTGAATGGTCTCCTCTTATTGTGAATGACTCCAAATGTAAACATTGTTTTGACAAGCATCATATTATTATCTAATTTTAATTTCTGAATATTAGTATCCTCAAAATTGTTCACCCACTAGTGGGAAGAGATTGCATTTTCTATGTCAGTCTAGCTTCACTTCAGCCTTATTTTGGACTTCAGCAAAGCCTTTCAAAGTAAACATTAGGAAAAATTGCAGACACACTGTCTGCGCTGATTATTTTCCTTATTTTCCCTGCCAGTTTTATCATTGCCAATGGACATTTACACCAAAAAAAAAAAAAAAAGCCACCAAAAAAACCAAACCAAAACAAAAAAACCTCAAAACCCAAAGACTTAAGCATGATGTAACCAAGTCAAGTAGAGTACTTACATCTTTCACCACATACCAGTTTCATAAGCATTGATCTAACCTTAGGGATTTAACTATACATAAAACATCCAGAGCAGAAAGCTCTACAGTCTGTCTTTAAGGACATCCAGTGATGAAGAGTGCACAACACCTCCAGACAATCTACTCCTGTACCACAAGATAAAGTGTCTCATCCCTATCCCCCTGCCTCTATTCTAGGTAGTTCTTGCTAAAATGTAAGCCTATAGCCTCTTCATGCCATTGCTTCCTTCCTGCAACTCTGTTTAAAAATTTTCAAACATACACATGACTTCCTCTGGGCTTTGTAAAGATAAAAAACTCTCATTTTGTTCAAGTTTTGTACACATTTTAGGAAAACCTCTGCTTTATACATCCTCTGATTATCCTCATTGCTTTCTTCTTGGTTGCCTCCAGCTGATACATGTTTTTCATAGAATTATAGAATGGTTTGTATTGTGAGGGACCTTAGAGATCATCAAGTTCCAACTCCCCTATTTTCAAGCCTGTCCAGGTCCCTCTGGATGGAATCCCTTCCCTCTAGCACATTGACTGCACAAACTTGCTGATGGTGCACTCAATCCCACTGTCCATGTCACTGACAAAGGTGTTAAATAGCACCAGTCCCGTTACCAATCCCTGAGGAACGCCATTTGTCACCGATCTCCATTCAGACATTGAGCCATTGACCGCAACTCTCTGAGTGTGACCAACCAGCCAATTCCTTATCCAGCAGGTAGTCCATCCATCAAATACATATTTTTCCAATTTGGCCACCAGGATGTTGTGTGGGACAGTGTCAAACACTGCAGTAGTCCAGGTAGATGACATCAGTTGATCTTCCTTTGTCCACTGATGCCGTAACTCCATCATAAAAGGCCACCAGGTTTGTCAGGCACGATTTGCCTTTGGTGAAGCCATGCTGGTTACCCATCACATCACACTACCCATGTGCCTTAGTAGAGTCTTCAGGAGGATCTGCTCTGTGATCTTGCCAGGCACTGAGGTGAGACTGACTGTCCTGTAGTTCCTCATGTCTTCTTTTTTGCCCTTCTTGAAAATAGGGGTTATGTTTCCCCTTTTCCAGTCAGTGGGAACTTCACCAGACTGCCATGACAATACTTTTGCCCAAAGACAGCACACAGAACTTCTATAGAGCTCCCCACATCATCCATGCTGGGTTATATGTACTTCCGCTGCAATTCTTCACATGTTAGGGCATTGACAAGCTATCACAGGTGACTCTATTCTTTGTGGTTTGAGGTGTTACTGTTCCTGGTTGCCAGTTCCACTCTTTTTCCAGCAGTAACACTGTTATAACAGAATTGGCAGGTGAAGGTATGTCTGTGTCAACTATTCTTCAAAGGTACATGCTGAACTAACACATTGCTTTTAAATGAGCAAAAGAGGGACCATGCACAAAAAAAATGTTTCAAAAAATCTGTGCAACTTAGATGTATAAACAAGTTTTGCAAGCCACTTTTTCAAAAGACTGAACATACAAAATCATACCTAAACTCCATCTAAGCTACAATGCTGTGTCCAGCAAAGGTCAGTTGGGCTCCTGTGGTCTGACAAAAATTATCTGATTTATGCTGCTCCCCATGAATCTATAAGCCTCTCTTTCATCCTACTTTGCCTTTAGCTGTCTGCCATATCCATTTTCCTTCTTAGTTCTGTGGCCTTTCCCCTAATCCTTGGGAAAACTTACAGTATTTTTAGACAGACGCCGTTTTTATTTCCTTTTTCTGACGCTTCAGCTAATAGGAGATACCAAGTGAAGACTACAAGAAAAAGGAAAATATACAGTGATTTTTATCTCAAGGAGGATATAAATCCCTTCAGAATGACACTGGTTTGTACTTAGCATCTCTATAACTTCATTCACACATTAGTTGTTAAAAGTTTTCTTGACACTTGCTCACAAAAGTTTCACTTCCCCTCCTTCCTTCCATGATGCTCAAAGTAGCCTCAGGAATGGTCATTTGATTGCAGACAGCTGGTCTCTACAGCTAAGAGAGGAAGCCAAGGAAGATGTTTTCATGTTTCCTTACTATATACTTGCATATAGTAAGGAGTTGTATCGAGGATGAGAGCAATAAACTCCAAAGAATCTGGGTTAGTGAAGACTGCTTGGGAAGCTGGAGATAATAAACAGTGAAGAGGCTTGCAGCTGGCTGGAAAAATTTCCTTATATACTTTGTTAGGGGAAGCACAAATATTGCTTGCGACCTCTATAGAGTAAATTCTCAGAACTCAATTGTAACAACAAAGCTGACAGTTTATGCAGGGTGAACCATTCACAGTGAAAAGAAAGGTACTTTGAGATCATTTTGGTGCTATGGGCAATAAGAATTACACCAGACTCAAGCCCAGCTGAGAGAAAACCTATTTATTGTGTTGTTTCCACCATTGTTCTTATTCAGCACATTTTGTCACATAAACCATGCATGGATGAAAGCTGTTCAGTGGTGCCTGGCAAAATCTCAAGCATCTACATGTCCAGAGCACTAAACACCTGACTCCTAGTATTTGCTGACACATCGAGTTTTAATACCTTGGGGCATTCTGACTGTGTTTACGGATAGGTAGACAGGCCAAGCACTTAATGCAGGCCTCTATACGCAGAAGTGAATGTTTCTTTCCCCTCCCACTCTCCTCCGCTCCACCCACTCCCTCCCCCCCTACCTGTTCAGGTTCGGCTTTTCGCTATGAGCTTATTTTTCAAGAAAATGAAGATTGCTTAAGAGGATGCAGGAAAAGTTTGTGCATAATTTAGTTTGTTTTATTAGATTTCAGACCACACTGAGATGTCATTTGCACAGACTTTGTAAAAACAGCAGAACTCCTTAAAACCTGAATGGTATTTTCAGAACCATTTTTTCGACTGAATTTCTATCCTAAAATCCTTTTAAAATTATGCTTCAGAGTAATCAAAGGTGACTAATTCTTTACAGCATTAAAAGCATAATAAGGTTATAATGATTATTGGTTAAAACAGAGAAACTCTTCTAGAGGTCATTGCCATGATCTGTAGTGTCACTGCAACAAACCGTAGTTGGTGAATTTGGTTAAGTCTCCCTACATTTCTCTTTCATATGAAGGAAGTAATAGAAATCATGTCTCTGCTGGCCCAGTTTAATATACCACTTGAAAAAACAAACTACACGCGATATACAATCAGCATAATATGACCTAAACGAACGCAATAAAACCCAGTTCAGATAAATAAAAACAGAATTGCCAAGGTTTAGCATGCCTAGGCATAGAAACTGTACACTTATGCCTCTAGAGAATAGCTAAGAAATTGTTTTCAAGTTAAAATTTCAGTTCCTGCCAAGACATGGAAGTAAGCCTAGTATTCAAAGTCAAGACTTATTCTTAATGAACAAATTTCCCCCTCTTGTCAGAGAAATCTTGGAGGCCAATGTATTTATGAAACTTATAACATTTAGAATCATGTACTCAAGACAAGCTCAGCCTGTGTTTGGGATCAGATTAAGTGGCCGTTATATGAAAAGTTTAGACCTTGGCAAGTATCTTTTACATCCTGGTCAGTAAGAATTTCTTGTTTCTTAGCACTGTTCAAAATCTTATCTTTAGTTAAGGTTGCACAATAACAGAGCTCTTCTGAAAACAGGTCTGAAGCAACTGAGATCTGCCTGTTAACCTTAATCATTCCGAGGATCTTAGGTGCTTGCTGTTGAAAGGATTCAGGGTTTTTTTTTCTCCCCAAAGCAGGTGATTCTTGGTTTCTAAAAGCTGAAAGCTAAAAGCTCTGACTTTCATGACCCTGACAGATACCTTCAGCCTCTGGCCCAAAACAAAATTAGTCTAAATCCTTAATAAAGCAAAATTAGGCAGAAGTCTTGTGGCATCATTAATTAATTTCATAATTTTCAAAGTGGTTTGTGTTAATTAGGGGGAAAGAGGCAGAGGAATGTAAGAATTAACATTAGTTTCTGTAGCCAAAACAAGTGAGGGGCTGAGCCAACATTCTGCACAACACATTCCCAGGCATGTTGATCATACTTTCAGAGCAGAAAAACAAGGACACTGTAATCAAAGAGGAGGAGTTTAAAGAGAAGTTTTAGTGAGAACAAGGGAAGATGGATGACAAGGGGAAGAAAAAGGAGAGTGAAGATCCCAGACAGTAAAGGGTAAAAAGGGAAAGATTCTTCCTGTGTAAGTCCTTTCCTGTTCATTCCTTTCTCAACATCTTCAAATGTATTTGTGTTTTATCAGTTACAATACACTTCTCCAGCTCATTTGTCACATTATTAAGCTCTCTTTCATTTGGCCTTGATCAGCCAAGCTCCCTAGTCATAAACTTTCTGACTCATTTTCACACATCAGCCTAGTTTCTGTAGTGTAGGAACACCAAAGAACAAAAGCCTCAAGTGAAAATCCCTCCTCTTCGCACTTCACTTCTCCATGAAACAAATTTCCTCAGCTCTGAACTTTCTTACACCTTCTGACATACACAAATGTCTGTTTAAAACAATCACATATATATGAACATCTTGACTTAAGAAATCCCACCCTAATGTCAAAACTCCTGATTTCTGGCTATTTACCAGTAACAGCCTCGGAAGACTTAACATGCTTGATGAGAAAAAGCAGGAACAGAACTTCATATTAGCATATGTTTCTTGCTCTGATGCCTACACATATCAACAGGAGAAAACAAAATTTTTATGCATTTTCAGCCAGTGCTTCTTGTGGTCTCAGCATCAAGGGAGGTGGGGCTTAACCCACGACGGGAGGAAAAGAGCACAAGAGGCAGTCAGATCGAATGTATTAAGGCCTCTGTACAATCACCCATACTCTATGAACAACTAGATAGCATAACAACTCGCTTGACTAAGAAAAAGCGATGGGTGATAGTAATAGGAGATTCTCTTCTGAGAGGCATGGAGGCACCCATTTGCTGACCTGACCATCTCTCTAGAGATGTGTGCTGCTTGCCGGGGGGGGGGTTGTATCAGACGTGTGACTAAGAGGCTACCAAAACTTGTGTGGCCCACCGACTATTATCCTCTACTGTTGTTTCATGTGGGCAACAGTGATATGGATGGGAGGAGCCTGAGGAGCATAAAAAAAGATTACAGAGCTCTTGGAGAGGCAGTAAAGGGCTCTGGAGCACAAGTGATTTCCTCTTCAATCCTACCAGCTGAAGGGAAAGGGTATGAAAGGGCAGACAGAATCTGGCACATCAACAAATGGTGCCACAACCAGGGGTTTGGCTAGTTAGACCATGGGGCTTGCTTCAAGAAGCCTGGTCTACTGGGGGCTGATGGGATCCATCTGTTTGAGAGAGGGAAAAGAATCTTTGGTTGTAAGCTTGCCAACCTGGTGAGGAAGGCTTTAAACTAATATTGCTGGGGGAAGGGAGCCTTAATCCATCCCACTCTTACCACTCCAATGACAGAAAAGCCAGCAACAAATGCCCAAAGCCTGGAAAAGGTTCACAGGCTGGCATGAGGGTGGCTGGAGAGCAGCACACAGGAGGTCCAGCCTCTTTGGGAGCCCAACTTAAGTACTTCTATAAGAATGCACGTAGTATGGGGAATAAATAAGAGGAGCTGGAGATGTGTGCCCGCCTGCGGGGTTATGATCCTATTGGCATTACAGAGACGTGGTGGGATGGATCCTATGACTGGAGTGTTGGAATGCAGGGATACAGGCTCTTTAGGAAGGACGGGCAGGGGAGACAAGGAGGGGGTGTTGCCCTCTCTGTCAAAGACCAACTGGAGTGCATGGAGCTCCACCTGGGGTCAGATGAGGAGCCAACAGAGAGCCTGTGGGTCAGGATCAAAGGGAAGGCTGGGACAGGGGACATTGTAGTGGGGGTCTGCTACAGGCCACCTGACCAGGGAGAGCAAGTGGACGAGGCCCTCTACAGGCAGATAGGAGCAGCCTCACGCTCACAAGCCCTGGTCCTCATGGGGGATTTCAACCATCCTGATATCTGTTGGAAGAACAACACAGCACAGCATAGGCAGGCCAGGAAGTTCCTGGAATGTGTTGAT
>WKFP01015044.1:503691-537243 GCA_011057875.1 Pterocles orientalis | reverse complement strand
GCTGGAAAGAGTCCAGCGCAGAGCCATGAAGATGATGAAGGGAATGGAGCATCTCCCTTATGAGGAAAGGCTGAGAGAGCTGGGTCTCTTTAGTCTGGAAAAGAGGAGACTGAGGGGTGACCTAATGAATATTTATAAATATGTGAAGGGTGAGTGTCAGGAGGATGGAGCCAGGCTCTTCTCTGTGACATCCAGTGATAGGACAAGAGGCAACGGGTTCAAGCTGGAACATAGGAGGTTCCACTTGAATATGAGAAAAAACTTCTTTAGGGTGAGGGTGACAGAGCACTGAAACAGGCTGTCCAGAGAGTTTGTGGAGTCTCCTTCTCTGGAGACATTCAAAGCCCGCCTGGATGCGTTCCTGTGTGATCTGATCTAGGTGTTCCTGCTCCGGCAGGGGGATTGGACTAGATGATCTTTCAAGGTCCCTTCCAATCCTTAACATTCTGTGATTCTGTGATTCATTGCTATAGCTGTTTGATGGTTTACAGATTTTTGTGGGAAGAAACAAGAGAAACATTGTGATGGGAGAGTGTCACTTTAATGCACTTGATCTTTTTCAGAAATGAAAAATCTGAAATAAAATGTTTGCTTTTTAAAGGTGTCTTTTGATTTTCTTTAAATATCTAGCAAGCTCCAAAAAACATTAATTTTTTTACTTAGTTTACCACATAAACCAAATCTGAGTGATTTGCTAGTTATATTGCCTTTTCAAAAGGCAGACTTACTTGCATCTCATTTTCACTGGAGGAGAAAGGAGAAATGTGTTTTAACACATTTTCACGTCCTAAGCAAGCCTTTCTGAAATAAATAATTTTGCCTCTTGATCCACTAGCAACTTTTATTATAAGATTGAATCAAATCATTTACTCAGATAAAATGCTTTCAGGTGAGTGCTCTGTAATCATTACAGCATCACACCAGACATATGACACATGCCTTCTTCATTTAGTTGCCTGTTCTTTTCAGATAACAATTTAGAGCAAAAAAAGCAAACATAGTTTCACACTGAGGTTTACAATGACATTCTTGACTAACTGCTCGGGTGACATTTTGATTCTAAATTAATTTTTATTTTGATTTTTGTTTGTGGTGTACTTCCTCTATTTTACCTTAGGGAAGAAAAGATTAAAGATAATGCCTGTTAAATTTGGCTTTATATTATACGAAAACCAATGTAAATATATTTTCCCTTAACAACTTTGAAAATTTCTTCAAGGATTCCCAAAGGCCCCTTTATACCAGTCCAGTAGTATATAGCAGACTTACAGTGGAGGCAAATAGAATATTCATTCCCTTTAAGGATAATTTGCATTGCTCACACCTAGTGTACACAAGAGCCATGTCCCAAACAACTTGTTTCCAGCAGGACTGATTTCTGTTATTTGTTCAAAATTGACTTCAAACAAAATTATCTTTAGGAACAGGAATTTGTTGACCCGAAAGAATCCTATAACTTAACACTAATTTTTATGACTCCATTTCACTTATACATGCACACTACCAGATGTCTGCTCACACTGTAACCCTGTGGAAAATAACTTCATTATGTGCAGGTAGCAATCCATCATTAGCCACCAATTAGAAATTCATGAGAGAGTGTGAAAACACTCTATATTCAGCCTGGTTGCTTACAGTGTGCATGGCCTGTCTTGAAAAGAACGGTTCAATGTCAGGCTGAGTTTTGTGCTGTGGTGCAGTCCTGAATGACAATAATACCACATGCAGGTCCCCATTCTTCTGTTGCAAATGTTCATTGTCCTCTTTTGACATATCGTTACCCTAAAGTATTTCAGTTGGTGGTCCCCAAACTGAAGGCTGTGGTACTTACAAGTGGTGCTTGAGATGCTAATAGAAATTCTTTCCTTTTTTGCTCTTATCTGGTATCATGAGTCTAGTAAATCATGTGTTTGCTTGCCTGTCCATGCCTGGGTTGATATAGACACAGGAGATGGCACTCCCTAGATGAAGCTCAGAACTGTAACTAAAAGTGATATCATATCTTTTAAAAAGTGTGATCTGCTAATTACAGCAAAAGACATAATGAGTGAGTAGTGAGTAGAAACAATTTTATGGTATTAAATTCCTTGCAGGGAAATTGCTTTCCCTTCAACCAAGAAAATATGTAATAAGTCCTCTTAAGACATAAATACAGTTCTTCTCAATCTATGGTCAACGAACCACAGGTGCCTCTTTTTCTGGTCACAAGTTAAGTGACGCATTGACCAAAATTATCGATTTTTTGGACTAATCTCTTATGTATGTATCAAGAAACAAGGTTAATCACTCATCTCTCTTCCCATGCTAAACAGTAACTAGCAGTTGCAGAAGAATGCAGACACCGCTTATGCACCCTGTGTATTCAGATGGAACACAGTTCATTCAGAGCCCACCCCATTCCTAGGCAACAGTGGTGCCTGCTTCCTTTCTAGGATTACTTGGCTTGTAGGCACCTCACTCCATATTCCTGGCCACCTGGTTTCAGCTGCCATGTTTACCCTGTTTGAGAAGGACAGGCACCCATCTCCTGTAGAAAATTGTTATTATAAAAAAAATGATATGAATTTCTGAAGTTATCCTGCAGTCTAGGATTAGGCAAGTGCTAAATTACGCCAAGAAAGTATATGAATGCAAACAAACCTAGCAAATTTTCAGATATGTCCTTCCTCCCCTACACAGGGCTCAGTTAAAGATCTATATGAATGGTACAGGCTGTTAAAATGTGCCCTATACCTAAGCCGGCATAGTCTAAACCGGGTGTTTCAGCCAATGTCAGACAGATACCTGACTTCTCTAATTTTATATGAACGGGTAAAGCAGGAGAATCTCTTGGTTCTTAGGCAGGTCTAAAGATATCTTCACCTACGCTATTTTAAGGGCTAGTTTCAGTACAAAATTTTCAGCAAATACTGATATACACCTTGATATTTGGATCGCCACTGCTTGGGCTGACTTTTTAAGAGGGTATTACAAAGATCAAGAAAATTAATATGAGTGATAGCAAGATTACCATATAGACACATGTAAGGTAGTCTAAATGCAGTCAGGATGCATTCAGGATATGGCAGGTAACCCTAAGCCATGCAATTTTCAATACTGGATTGTGACCGGATGTTGTACATTATGAGAAGGAACCATAGTCTATCTCCATAGACCGCAGACCACTGTTTAAACAGTACATGATCTGAAGTAAGACACCAGCATACTAACACACTTTATGTTCTAGGGCACATCTACAAAAAAACACAATGTAAGATGGAGAACTTTCAAACTGTTCAGGTGCCAATCTTGGCCGCAATTTCCTAATTTCCTTATTCAGTTCATAATTGCACATAATAATCAACATAAAATTAAATATCCATATTGCCTAATTACATGTATATACTCTAATGGCATAATTAAGATACAAAATTTTACATTTAAAATGTAGCATTACTTAGTAAACAGCTTTTAAAAGCTTTGTTTCACTCATTTTAAATTACTTCCAGAAAACACAAATTCATATGCAAGGTATGGTACGCTGTAAGAACGTTAAAAATTGTTTAATAATGCCTATTCAAAAGGGGTCAAAATTAAGATTTAATAGGCATATTTGACTGCCTCTGTCTTGATTTTTGAAGACCTACCAGTACAACTTTAGTGTTCTGTTATTATGGTATATGTCTGGTTGTATGAAATAAAGCTTTTGGTTTGGGGTTTTCTAGAGAAAAAAAATCCATGCTTCAGAATGATGTATCAAGTCGGCAAATGTCTGCATATTTCATAAGTGAAGACAATGTTATTTTTCATTATATTAAAAATAGGTTTTGCAGGAAGGAAATGGACTGACCTGAAGATTGTCACTTCCACTTCTAAGCAGATGTAAATTCGTAAGTATGCAAAAACCATCTATCTTGTATATTGTTCATTATTGTGTTCAGAGGTTCACTGGATACTTTCAAATATGAATGATTTTGTGACAACCTTTGTCCAAAGTCTTTTTGGTTTTGTGAATTGTACCATTAACTTCACCAATATTTGTTTTTATAGCAAGTATCAACAGCAGTCATCTACAAGAAAAAGTAACAATGTGCAACACAGATTTCTTTTGCTTCCAGATGCCAAGAGGGGGTAAAACGCTGTTCTCAGAGGATTCTGCCTTACTAAGAAATATTTCCAATGCTCATGATATAGCCAAATTGAAACCAACAATCAGTCTTTGTCATCAATGTCTCTTCAGTACTAATTTTTTCATTATCTAAAGTAATTAATAACTCCAGAAATATTTATACTGTGGAAAAGATTAACTTTTCAATTCCTTCTCTTGGAAGTAGCTGAATGTTTCAAAATTAAAGAACTAATACTGCAGGGGAAGAAGGGTCTGGAAAGTGTTATCTAAAAATAATAGATGTTTCAAACAAACTGTGAGACTGACACAAGCACAAAACCCAAGATAGAGACGCCACTAGTGTATAAACTGTCACTGGAAGATTAATAAGATGTTGTATCTCTCTTCCTGCATAGCTTTTTGGACTGATTCCCACTAGATGACTTAGCTGAACTAACAGACTTATTTTAGAAAAATACCAAGTATTGATTTTAAAACATTCGTTGAAGAGGCATCCACTGTGCACTCAGGGAACTGATTCCAGTGACTAATTGTCCAAATTCTTAACTGTTGTGTTTACAGATCTAATTTTATTTTACTTGGATTTAGCTTGTGTCCACTGGGTTGTACCATAATGTTTTGTCTGAGCTCACACTGTATTCAAGGGAACACAGGCCTAGGAAAGTGTCCAGTAAGAACTGAGTCGTTCATGTAAGGCCATGTCATGACTCCTAAGGGATCTTTCTTCAGCACTGACTGGCAAAGAACAAGTTCAGATTGTGCATACTGCTTTAATCTATTCCTTATACCCTCTATTTATCTTTTGACATTCGAGTTTTTTGACTGAAATGTGATACTATGTGATACCAAGTGGTATATTATAGAATCTAATACAGTGTAACACTGATTTTGATCAAAATTAAAATCTCATTAAAACAAATGGATTAACTTATTATGACAAGACCATATTAAATGATCCCCTTGACATTCTTTTGGTTGTTTACTGAGAATCATTCCACACTGAGCGTATTATTTACCCTGTCAGATGTCTTGCTCTTTATTTAAGAATTAAGAAAACGTACCTCAAACAAGATGGGTTTTCCCTTTTTCTTTTTAAAAACATCATGAGAAACAGTAATCAGTGCAATTTTTGAAAAAATTCATGGTTTCTCAAACTTATTAGAAAATAACACAAACTAATGATAGGTATGACTTTAAATGATCTGAGATCCAAATTGTCCATAACACTCTAATTTACAGATAAATTATGTGTGAAACCCACGAATTTCAACAAGGCCAAGTTCAAGGTCCTGCACATGGATCAGGGCAATCCCAAACACAAATACAGGCTGAGCGGAGAATGGATTGAGAGCTGCCCTGAGGAGAAGGACTTGGGGGTGTTGGTTGATGAAGAGCTCAATGTGACCCAGCAATGTGCACTTGCAGCCCAGAAAGCCAACCATATCCTCGGCTGCATGAAAAGAAGCATTAGCAGCAGGTTGAGGGAGGTGATTCTCCCCCTCTACTCTGCTCTCGTGAGACCCCACCTGGAGTACTGCATCCAGCTCTGGAGTCCTCAGCACAGGAAAGACATGGACCTGTTGGGGAGGGTCCAGAGGAGGGCCACAAAGACGGTCAGAGGCTGGAGCACCTTCTATAGGAGGACAAGCTGAGAGTTGGAGTTGTTCAGCCTGGAGAAGAGAAGGCTCCGAGGAGACCTTATAGCAGCCTTCCAGTACCTGAAGGGGGCTACAGGAGAGATGGGGAGGCACTCTTCATCAGGGAGAGTAGTTACTGGATGAGGGGTAGTGGTTTTAAGCAGAAAGGATGTATATTCAGATTAGATATTAAGAAATTTTTCACTGTGAGGGTGGTGAGACACTTGAACAGGCTGCCCAGAGAAGCTGTGCATGCCCCATCCCTGGAGGTGTTCAAGGCCAGGCTGGATGAGGCTTTGAGCAACCTGGGCTACTGGAAGGTGACTCTGCCTATGTAAGAGGTGTTGGAACTAGATGAGCTTCAAGGTCCCTTCCAACCCAAACCATTCTATGATGTTACGATTCAATGATTCCATGATTCTATGGTTCCACAATTGTATGATAAAAAAAAATATAATAGGACATTTTTAATAATGTATCTAGGTACATTATTATCTAGCTGGAAATTAAAAACAATAATTATCATATAGAAGAAACATATAATCTTTTTCTCCAAATGCAGAAAAGGAGCATTTGTCAAACATATACTTTTCTGCTTATTGATTGAATAGTAGACAAAACAAAAAAATTCTTCCTCTCCGTTATCAAGCTAATTTAGTCATTGTAGTCCAGATGAAAATGAATTCTCAGTATATGTCAGCAATGGAAAAGTCCTATTATTCTTCATCTGAAGGCCTATATATTATGTGTCTTCCAACCATTTTCAATACTAAATGAAACTAGACAACCACTGACAGCAAGAGTCCCATTTTGCATCCCAAATTTAACAGATGAATGTAAGTTGTGATTATTCAGGTTTATCATACAAAATTCAGAATTGCTGGTTAGCTTCTAGCAGTAAATGAAGCTTGCTGAGAAAGGCAGTTCTCCATAGGGCTGACAGACTTAGCTTTTTCCTTCAATAACTGGTAGAGGGAAGGGGGCAATGCAAATTCTGAATTGTGCAAGGCAAAAAAAAACCCTATTAGACTTCTTGTTTGGACATGTATGATTTTTTTTCCTTTCAAGCTCAGACAAGTCCTTGCTCGTTTCAGACTTATTTTAAATTTCTTGGAAATTATGTAATAATGTGTTTAGTTCCCACAATTGCAACACAGTTTTAACTAGGCAATCAGCAGACCTGTTAAAATGGTGATACAAAACTTGTCAGATTTCCCCCTAAGTGACCTGAACTTCACAGCTTTCTGTAACTATTATAATCAGATTGTGACATGAAGTTCCCACAGTTACAAATGCTGATAGGCTTATATATGATTTTAAATAGTGTTTCAGTAGTTTGGTGTTTTTCAGAAGAAAGATTTGCCATTGGCTGGCCTTCAGCCTTCCTCTGGACCCTCAGCTGCTCAGTACAGAAGTGTGAAAGGAGTTAAGATATCTTATAAAGATTGTTATATAGGATATCAGTAAGGTTGCTTGTAAGGTTTTCTCTCTCCAGCTGGCATCATACACAAAATGGAAGAAATTATCTGCAGATGCTTAGTAGAACTGCCAGTCACCCACGCTGTATCTGTGTATAGGCATATGCACGCATTGACGCAGAAAGCATCCTGGCATACCAGCACATCTGAATTGATCACTTACTTGTTTGCATTTTATGTTGCTGCTTGATTTTCCATTGACCTTTTGCATGAATTATTTGTTATTTTGTTATTAGTTATAACAGAAATACACAATACTCTGAAAGAAAATTGTAGCAGGGTATATTTCAGAATGAGGGCAAGCAACACTGCGTCAAAGGAAGATACTAGTTGTCAACAGCCTATATTTCCTTTTTTATGGAGAAGGACAACAGGTATGTCAGAAAAGAATGAGACTTTTATTTACTATCTGATGAATGAGTAATAAAGTGCTTGAGAAAAGCAATCACAATTTAGGCATTCTGGTCATTACAGACTCTTTAGGTCTTTGAAACCAAAGATGGAGTGACTCCATATGGAGTGACTCATTATTCCAGATGATGGGTTCACTTAGCTGCCATGCTAGAATACAAAAAATATCCCATTCTCCGTGCTGTAAATGCTTAAATAGTAGTGGACTATGTTTCAGAGTTTAAGTTGCATCCCTGATCACATCTGAATCATCTTCTGTTAATAAAAAAAGTGATCAGTGAAGTAACCAGCCCTTCTTCTGGAGTAGCCTGGCTATAGTCTGCTTATTGCTCTAAGAGAAGTTTTGAACACCAACATGATACCATGCTTTGCCTTATGAACAAATATAAAACAGGTAAATCCCACTAGTTCATTGCCAGCAGATATGCTGTAAAAATAGATCAGGCCATCAATTCCAGCACTGGCCTGAGCACAGGACAGAAAGCGAAGCTGCACTCACTGCAGCATTTCACTGTAGGGATAGCCATTGAACTTTGCACCACATGAATTCTACTTTCTTCAAAACACTTGGATGGCAGGTTCTCTGCCTTCTCTGTCTGTCTCTTTTCTGCTGCTCATAACTGTTCCTTCCTTACTGCAGGAGGTTTCTGTACATCCACCCTGTCCAGCCCTGATTTTTGTGCCACTCCAGTCAGGAAGAGCTAGGTTAGTTTGAGCAGATTATATAGGGACTTTGAGACAACATGGATCATTTTAACAGAGGATGTGGTGAACACGGGGAACAGTAAACTATGGAAAAGTACATGTGGTTCAGCCATAACCAGTGTCGTCGCTGCCATGTGCTGGCCCAGAGTTCCCAAAATGGAATTTGACCCATGGTTTTATAAGCAAGGATAGGCTTTTCAACCAGCTCTCGAATTATAAACACACTGAGAAGTCAAAGGCGGCATAAAAGATATGCATAAAGTCAGACAAATTTGAGTTACAGCAAGGAAACTAGCACCTCACACAGAGTCAGGGTGGCTGGGTAGGCAGGCGGGTGTTTTAGAAAAAAAGAAAATAACAACAGTAAAGTAACAAACAGATGAGTTACAGATTCATAACTAAAAAAAGAAGTGATATCCAGGACTACAAGATGTCACATTCCACTACTGAAATACTGCTCCACCATTGTGTTGACTTCATTACATGTGAGACATGTGAAACCTGGAATGAAATCAGTAAGAACGGTAATTCTTTTTTATCTTTTTATCCCCTTAACTCATGCATATTTAATTAGGTTTTTTTCAAAGCAATCCAGTTAGTAGGTGGAATAGCCCACCTTTTTTTTCCCCAAGAAGAATTAGGTTTTCACAAGTGATCCAAGCTCAAGGGTCTCAAGTCATATACACAGCTACTGAGAGTTATGTTTTTAGGTTCAAACAAAAAAAAAAAATCTTCAGAGTTGTTGCTGGGGTTTCTTGGGTTTAGGTTTCTTTGTTTGGTTTGGGTATTTTTGTCATAGGCCTGATAATGATACAGAAAACAAAACAAAACAACACTTTTGTTCAAATGATTATGCAAAATTCAAAGCTTTTTGCAGAAAAAAATCTCTCTTCCGAAAGTTAGACTCATTCATCCAAGGGCAGAGCATATCCCTTTGAGAAAGTATGTTTCCAGTAAGACAAGTTTTTTTCAGAGAGAGAAAAAAGAAAAAAAGCAGCAAACTCCTAAGTGACACCTTACTAGTGGGGAAAATTTGGTTAGAGAATATTTGCAATTCAAGATCCCTGGCCTGGTTTCTGCTACGTTGGCTTGACCTGAAAAGGAATGAAACCTGTCCCTGAAACGTTGCTTACATTTTTTAAAAGAGAGGATTTGGGGAGAAGTACAAGCACATCAGAAAATTGAGCATGTGCAGCAAACTGGACATGCAATTACATTGAGAAAGCCACTGTTACTGTAGTAAAATGCCAGGAAAGTACATATCTTCTTTCTGTCCTACCTAGTGGTTTACATTTATGTTTTTAAGAAATAAAACTGATGTCGTAATAATAGGATATGCTCAAAGACTATAAAGGAAAGAACTGGAAAAATGAAAGTGATATCAGACCTAAAGTTCCATTAATCCTCTCCCTGAGCTCTTCAACTTTTACCTTACCTGCTAATGGGAAAAACTCATAACTCTAGGTTTCGGGGTTTTTTTCATGCTTAAAGATAGAAAAGGGCCAATACAAAAAAACCAGTCTGGAACTGTCAGTTCCTCACAGGGGTTGCATTTTCATGCTTCTGTGAAGTGACTTGGCTACTGGGTAGTTCTGTATGATAGCAATACTGATTATTAATAATCATCATCAAAATATCATGCCAGGTATCCATCCTCTTATCTCGAACATCGACAAAATATTATTCCCTCATTTCAGGATTGTTTAATCTAATTGCCAGTTATGTTAATTGAAAGAGGTGGTTATTTCCTTGCCCATAGAAGCCTTTGAAATAACTCTGACTTCCTTACGTCTCACTCTTGGTTGTCTTAATAGAAGAGCAACACTTTTAGTCCTAAAATTTTCAGCTATAAAACCAGCAGTACTGTACTTAGAGGTAGACTTACACATGGACTTAGTAACTGAAAAATGTGGGGTGAGCATATATAATAGGATTTTCAATACTAAGCCCTTTTCCCATCAGCTTGCTCCAGCAAGCAGACACTAAAAATCCACATAGGGGCATTTTATAGACGGTGGAAAGAGAGATGTCTGCAGTCTTGCTAATATTCTCCATTGAGCATATCATGATCTTGGACACCTCACCCAGTCTTGTTAAGCTCCTACTTTTTAAAAAAGCCTGAACACATTTCAAGACCATCATCTGATGTAAATATGCTGGGAAGTGTGGGCCCAAGTTAGTTCTGTAAGTCTCTCTGAGCAGTCATCTGCATCTTTAGATGGCTGAATACTTCTCAGTATTGGCATGCTTGTTTGAAAAGTTTGTAAATTTATTTAGAAGTGTATTACATAAAAGTGAATTTGGAAATAATTTTATATTTGTTAACGGGGTTTTTTTTGTCTTTTTTTTTCCTTAGAACTTTCGCCAGCAGACCTTTTCTACTGAAATATATAATAATGTGAGTGTGTGGGTTCACAGAAAGCAAGACAAGTCACCTTTACCCTTGTATGTACTGGCAGTCCCACAGCTGGCACATCCAGGTATCACGTCAGCCCGTAGCTTTTGTAAATTCCAGAACATTTTCAGGTGTGAGATGCTCGATGAGTTACTGATCTGGATGTTTTATCTTTCAATTCTTTCAACCTTTGCTGTTCTCTTGATGAATGGCTCACTTAGTATCTCGAAAAAATAAAGTCATCAATATCAATGATAGTGCCAATGAACTGTGGCAAACTAAAGGATACAGCAGATTAACTGTCATTGCATGTCAGAGGCGTATGATATGATGATGATTATTATTGGCATACATATTTACCTCTACAAAACATAATAATAATTGTATTATTAATATTGTAAATAATTAGAATAAAGGACAACTTTAAATTACAGATAGCCTGCTTTATCCCCAGCAGCGAATTAACAATAAAGCTATAGTGGGAAAATACAAGCTATTTTAATTGTTTGTGTTACACAGATACCAGGCAAAACCTAATTTAAACCTCTGTGACATTCATAGGGAATAAGTATTCTAAGTTGCAATATATTTGATGTATAATATAAGACTTAGATTCAACCCTGATTAAAACAAAGTTCTTTCAACTAATGTTTTAACAAGATCAAGTTAAAGAAAATTCTATGGTTCTGCCAGTAAGATTATTTCTTTAATTTGGAAATTAATGCTATCTGTACCCTACCAGAAGGCTTTTAGAGGTGTACATGCAATACAGTCTTCTTTAAATCTAAAGAAATTAGCCCCATTGACATGATAAATACATTTTTATTTCTTCTGCTGATATGAAGGAAGTTGTCTTTTTGCAAACTTCACTTATTCAGTGTACAAAAGATATTAAATTACTTAAGACTCTGTTCACATGGTTTTATAGTCATTTTCCAGACAAATGAAACCAAAGTCCAAAGCATGTGTTAGCCCTCTCTTCTGCCTCACACTCTAACCTACCAACCGAAATTAAATTTAACTTTCTTTTGATGACTCAAGACTGAAAGGAAATAAGCACACTCACATTTAAAGCTCCTATTTACATTTCCCTTTGTCTGCTTAACAGAGATAATCTGGAGCTTTGTCCTAGCAATATAGATGCTAATTTTACTATCTGGGAAAATCACAGCCTGTGACTCTATCAGACCACATAGAAAACTCCACTCCTACTTTCCCATTGTTGGCACCTAAGATAAATTTTTATGAATAATTTTCTTTTTTCTCTCTTTCTCTCTGACTTTTATACAATTTGTATTAGTAATGTCTTTCTTTCGTAGCACAGAGTAGAGAAAAATACGCAAGGCTGAAATGACATAGGAAGCTGGAAAAGCTGCTTTATTTCTACAAAATAAATGTGTCAGGTGACCCCTAGAAAACATGCTGAGAACTTCTATCAAGAAATCTGTAGCCTGAACATTGCAAACCCCAAATCCTTAGAATCTACTCTAGGATGACACTTTCTTCTGAAATTGCTTGATATTAGTGAGACGTAGCCTCATGTCAGCAATGACCTTGCTGGCACAAACAACTGACGTTGAACTTTTCCTTCTGGACAAAGTTAAGCCTCGTCATAATTTACAAGCACCTATTGCTCATTTTACCCCAAGCTCCACTTCCTCTTTTTATTACACCCTTCAGATCCCCCAGGATAAAGTGCTAAAGGGATTTGTTTCTACCTCAGTTTGGTCAAAACAACTCAAGCTATGTGGCATCTAATCTGTTGAAAATGATGTCTGTCTGACTGAACTGGGTCAAGGAGCAATTACACAAGCAGTTGTGGCAATGGATCTGGGCTGCAGCTCCTTAACTGGCTAACTGCTGGCTGCTGCAGTCCTGACACATCCCAACCCATCCCCTTTCTTCTGTCATCCTTTCCCAAGGCTCCTCTGGCCCTAGCAGAATTTATCGAAACTCCTAAATCTGCAGAAAACAGCCCAGTGCAGGATCAGCCAAAGACCAGAGCTGGTGAAAGTGGTGACAAGAAAAAGTAACCAAGAAGGAACGTGAGGGAAAGGGGGGGAGGTTTAAAGGAGGATAACCAGGTTCCAGAAGCAGTTATGGAATAAAAGGAGGAACCTCCCTCCTGACATATTTTTAGCTTTGAACTCTCTCTTAAAGTTAGGGGAAGACCAGATGTTTTCTCTTTCCCCCAGCTGGAGATTCCTGCCCCAGCCCACCTGTGACTGGCTCAGTCTTCGGGCCAACTCCCTATCTCACCTCAAGGAAATTCAGGCAGGTTCATGCCAGCAATCAGCACTTTGAGCTGATCTCCTTTGTTGTGCCTAAAGTGAATTAGGGTGTGCACGTGTTAACAGCCTGAAGAAGGGAAGGGACGAGCGGCTGCTGTGAACCAGAACTGGCAGCCCTGGACCTAACAGAAAGAATCTGTCCTTGATTGCATGTCCCTAAAGCAAACCCCCTTCTCACAAAACACAGTAGGAGGAACATATTATCCCTCTTGTAATGATTACAAGCCCTCACCTCAGAGTGTGGAGACAGAGTTTTAGTACGTTTTCTGCACAGAATTTGCATCCACATGCTCTGGATGCCCAGTTTTCAGATTACAGAGCATTTCAGAGCAGGATACTTTGTTCTTCCTTCTGCAATGAAATCTAAAGCAGGGTATGGAAACCCTTACCATCCAGTGAAACACTTGTAATCTAGAGTTTGGCATATTCACCCAGAATGGGAAAGATCAAGAGCCCAGGCTCTCTCCACCTCTCCAGAAAGTGCTCATTCTTCGACTGTGACCCAAGCCTCTTCCTACTGACTGTCCCAAAACATGGCCCCAGCTCTGTCAGAACTGAGTGCTGAGATAAGCACTCAAGCAGAGAAGGAAATTAACTGCAGGACAATGCTGCAACCACAAAAGTAAAAGGCCGTCTGGTCTCACTTTAAATGAAGAGCAGAAATTAAGATTTGATCTGAGCCTGCTGACTGGACTAGGCCCTGCTAGCCAGCCATGCAGAACGATGTCTAATTTATATACCTCAAATATGTTTGAAATCTAAGCTAAAGATGTTCACCTGACGATGTTTTGGCAACTCCAGGGTATGAACAGTGGCAAACAATTAGATGTGAATGAAACTTAAGTGACAGAAACTTCAATACTTATAAAAATCAACCTCTGCAGAGTTAAGTGACAGCCAAGTAGGCACTTTGAGGCTGTGTATTTTAAACCTAGCAAGCTTGAAACGCACTCAGATACCCAAATCTACTTTGTGTATCAAGGATAAAATCCAAAAAGTAGCCTCTGGCCTAACTCATGGTTTCACCATCTTAGAGGATGGTGGCTGTACAGCAGCTACCCTCTAGCACAGGGTCCCAGGGAGGGCAGGGGTAAGGAGAGACCTCGCTGACGCATTCACAGACAGCACTTGAAGTTGCAGTGACCAACACGATCTCCCACCCTTTAGAGCTGGGGTTGTGTGTGAGCAGCTTGTTTACTAAACCTCCAGTCCTGGCTTACTTTCTGCTGCCAGGAGTTTGGGGCCTGTTTTCCACCAGCATTCATTAACTGTAAGTTATCATGCGGTGTGCCAAGTTTCCATCAGCCCAGAAAAAACATTCTCAATTCCAAACCCTGTTTTCCCGATGGCAGCATTCTGCGCTGTAGCCTTTCTGAGATGTCTTGGCCAGAGAAATCTGTTTATGCAGTTAAATTTTCCTAAGAAGCTGATGGGAGCATACTCATTTTAGTAAGGCAGAAGATTATAGTGGCCACTGGGGCTAGTGCTTTCTAAAATCAAAACAAGGCGGGGGGAACGAAATCACAAATTTAAAAACACAGACAAAAAACAAGCTGTAAATATATATATAGATTTTTGGTCAGAGATATCCAAGACTTCCTGTCCTATAAATGCAAATCCTAATCCTGACACTGTGATCCTGAAATTAGATTGCTTTTCACGAGAATCAGTGAATCAAACCTCTTTAGGTTTTACTCAGAGATTAAACACGAACCAATTGCAATAAACACAGCAAACAAAAATCTTGCCTGGCTGAAGACGGGAGATTTATTTTAGCAAACGTCAATCCTTCTCAGCGTATTCTCTGAGTATGAAGGTATCCAACTCCCAGTACAATTAAGTGAGTCCTTAATTCCTGTCCACTGAAGTAAACAGAGGTGAAGCCATCGATTCATCTAGTTTCTCAGCTTGCCTCGGTCTACAGATTGCGAGGATGTGACCGTAATGACTAACTGCATTACTAATACCTGGTTGTTTCATCGCTGAAGGAAAAACTGCCCAGTGGCTGTTCACTGGGACAAAGTAACTGTTCTAAAGAAAGCAGATTTTCATGATTGTTTTTACTACACAGAGGAGATTTAGAAATCTACATCCTGTTTTGAATTACACAGCACACTTAAAGACACATCTGTATTTTTGCAAAGGGAGTCGGAATCCCTTTATCAAATAAGAAGAGGTAACATTTGAAATGGTCTCAACAACAGAGTAATGAGAAATGATCAATGTGACAAAGATTTTTAAAAACCTTCTGAAAGGTATGTAAGGAACTGCAGACTAGGAAATCTTACATTCGTATTAGGAAAACTGCTAGAAGCTCATAATTAAAATATCCCATCATCAATCAAAAAGTGATGAACATTTTATAATAAGGAAGAGCAACAGGGAAGTCATACCTCACAAATCTACCAGAGGCTGTGAAAGGTGCTCAAGAGCAAGCAGATGTGGAAAATCCAGGTTATGTAGTGAGGGTAGATTTTCAAACAATTTTATAGCATTAATCTCCAAGAAACTAAGCTGGCGTCACAGCACAGAAGATCCCCTCAAAAGTGCAGATCTGATCAAAGTATAGAAACAAAAAGTAGAAATAATGAGATTATTTTCCCCGGAAAAGGAGATCACCAGGACTTCTGCCAAGGCTTGTGTTGTTCAGTATAATAATAAATGATCTAGAAAAGGGAGAAGATTATAAGGCAATGACATTTGCTGGCAATTCAAGGTTTTAAAAATGAATATTCATGTTACTTACTGGCTGAGTAATGAACTGTCAGGGGAAATGTAATGCTTAAAAATGCACGATTGTAAACAAAACCGATCTTAACTAGATGGTGGGCTATAAACTAAATATTACTACTGTAGAAAGAGATCTTGAGTAAGTGAATAAGTCTGTAAAAACCTGCTCAATGCTCAGTATTGGTTACAAAAATAAAGAAAACAAATCATAAATTAGAGAACAAAAGCAAAATAATTATTATGCTATTAATACAAATAGGTCATAATTTTGATTATTATTTGCTGTTCTGATGACATTCATGTCAAAAGAATAGAGCGGCATAATCACAGGCACAGCGGCAACAATTATAATCAAAAGTACAAATTTCCTTCCATATCAGCAGAGGTCAAGTAGAGCAGAACTTAGAAGTTTGGAAGAGAGAAGATTCAAACAATTATACTAGAAGTCACTGGTGATAATCATAAGTGAGAGAAGATGAACAGGACACAATTATCCAGAAGACAAAAACAAGGGACAATAAATGAAGCCATAAGACCCTATCAGACAACAGTTTGGAAGCAAAAAGAGACATACATTCACTGTGTGTAACTAATGGAGTCATAGAATTCACTATGAAGAATGGCATAGAAGCCAAAATCTGAAGTGGTTAAAAAGCAATAGAAAAAATTATAGGAAAACAATGCATCTGTGGCTTTAAATTACAAAAATACAACTGGTAATTTAGGAACTCTACAGACTGAAGAAGGCTGTAAGAAAAGGAAGAGCAAGTATCACAGCACGATACTTTTTCCCGAGGCATCCACCACTCTCCCTGGAGAGAGACACGGTGCCTCACTGTGACCCACCCCTAGTTGTTCTAACATTATATGCTTAGTTGTATCATGTCAAATCTCTGAGCTTCTGTGGGAATCCCATAAAAAATTATTTCCTCCTGACCATAAATCCAAACTTTGAAATCACAAAAATTGCCTCAAATGTGTGCATTTTTTCTTGAACTTCTAATCCAGACCACATTCAGATAAATTTCTTTCCACTGAAGGCAGCTGGAATACTTCTAGTGATTCCAGTGCAGATGTTATAATTCTCACTTTAGTATTTATATCACACATATGGTCACAATGTTTTAAATGATATTTGACATTTTGAAGATGTGATGCATGAAGCATCGTATAACTGTTTGCAGATAACACTAATGAAAATGGTAGCTATGTCACACAAAAGAGAAGGTGGGAATTGCATTTAACTGCATGCAAATACTGAAATAGTCTTACTAAAGACTAACCTCTGAATTGCATTGTCAAATACAGGTGATCTTTGATAACAGTGTAAGAAGAAAAGACAAATTGAGCTATAGGAAATACTAGCTGTAGTAAGGTAGCTTAAACCTTTTAAGCACTCTTCAGAATCTTTTGATGTTCATCAGATTTCTTGGGCTGTAGGAACCAGATGGTACTGCCGAAAGGCTAGACATGCCTAGGAAGGCTCTTCTTGGGGTCCTTTACAAGTCAGAGAGAAAATTCTCATTGATTGTTGTGGGACCAAACATTGTTAACTCATTAGGAAGGGATGGGCTTTTTGACAATTGATTTAAAGACAGGGAAATGGAATATGCAGGTGTTTACACTTCACTGCTAGTTCTGAGCAATTGTTATCATAACGTTTTACTACACTACTTTCTTATGTGTGGGCAGAACTACAATGTGTCTCAAACAGTACAACAGTTTCCCACAAAAAATTAGCATCGGTCTTTTTCTTATGTGGGAGCTTTGTCATTGGTTACTGAGCTGATTACTCTGCTGAACACATTCAGTGCACTGTTCTAATTAGCCAAGGAGTAACATTTAAGCTAAAAGTGGTTTACTAGAACTATTGCTTCAGTCATACCATGAGATTTATCAGATCTGTAAAAAGGCCACTTCATACAGATGTGTTCTCATGAAGCCTGTATAGGTAAGGAGACTACAGTATTTCAAAGTTAGCTTTGTGTTACAAGAATCAGACTTGAATAGATTATACTAAATATCCTCTCTTCTACTTCCTGCCTAACTAGGACATAATAGCAAAGAAAAAAATCACATAAAATAAATGAAACCCCCTTTCCTATCATTTAAGGGACAACTGCTTACTCTCTGGGACAGCTCAACCTTTCATGCTGACAGCTGTGGAGAGAAACCTCAACCCAGTCTGGTATCCAAGCCCTACAACTGAGTGCCCACTGTAGGCTGAACTTTCCCCAGCACCCCAGGAGCCCACCACCACTACGCAAGACTTCTTCATGAACCCTAAAATCTTGTGCCCCAACCAGTAAAGCACTGCACACAGCAACAACTGAATCAGCTGAAATCAGTAAGGGTAGTTGGTGTCCGTTCACCAAGGTATTGCTGTAAGGACTTCATGGGTGGTGGTGAAGGACCTGATCCTTTGAGTTCAAAGAGCAAACTTTGTAAGGTTTTTGGAAAAGATCTGTTATCTTGTAAAGTTTTCTATGCCTCATTAAAAAAAAAAAAAGGATGACTCTCTGAAAACAATAACTCACTATGACTTCATTTATATTCTCGTGATAAAGAATTTAGTAGGATAGGAAGCCCCAGTCATCCATGAATTTTGGAAATGATCGCAAATTGACCCAAAGGTAAAGATTTCAGAATGTTGCCAGAGGAGGAAGTGACACTTGCTGAAGAGGCCTCACCATACAGTAAACTGCCAGATAATGAGAAGCAATATGCCCAGTTCACTGATGGGTCCTGTTGCCTTATAAGAAAACATCAAAGGTGGAAAGCTGCTGTGTGGAATCCCAGATGATAAGTTGCAGAAGCTGCTGAAGGGGAAGGTGAATCAAGTCAGTTTGCAGAGGTAAAAGCCACCCAACTGCATTTAGATATTGCTGAACAAGAAAAGTGGCAAATGTTCTATCTGTATACTGACTTGTGGATGGTCTCAAATGCCCTGTGGTGGCAGTTACAGCAGTGGAAACAGAGCAACTGCAGCACAGAGGCAAACCCATCTGGGCTGCCCCATTGTGTCAAGATATTGCTGACTGAGTAGAAAAACTGGTTGTAAAGGTACGTCATGTAGATGCTCATGTACCCAAGAGTCGGGCTACTGAAAAACATCAAAACAAACAGCAGGTAGATCAGGCTGCTAAGATTAAGGTGTCTCAGGTGGATCCGGACTGGCAACATAAGGGTGAAAAATTCTTAGCTCGTTAGGTCCATGATGCCTCAGGCCACCAAGGGAGAGATGCAACATACAAATGGGCTCATGACCGAGGGGTGGACTTAACCATGGATGTTATTGCACAGGTTATCCGTGAACATGAAACTTGTGCTGTGATTAAGCAAGCCAAGTGGTTAAGACGTCTCTGGTATGGAGGACATATTGGTTAAAATATTAATATAGGAAGGCTTGGCAGATTGATTATATCTTGCTCCCACAAACCCACCATGGTAAGCGCTGTGTGTTCACAATGGTAGAAGTATCCACTGGATGGTTGGAAACATATGCCGTTCCCCATGCCACCACCTGGAACACTATTCTGGGCCTTGAAAAGCAAGTCTTGTGGAGGCATGGCACCCCAGAAAGAACTGAGTCAGAAAATGGGATTCATTTCTGAAACAGTCTCATAGACAGTTGGGCCAAAAACAGGGCATTGAGTGGGTGTACCACATCTCCTATCATGCACCAGCTCCCAGGAGGACTGAACAAAACAATAGACTGCTGAAGACTACGCTGAAAGCAATGGGGGGTGGAACTTTCAAAAACTGGGATACACATTTAGAAAAAGCCACTTGGCTAGTCAACACCAGGGGATCTGCTAATTGGATTGGCCCTGTCCAGTCAGAACTTCTGTGTACTGTGGAAGGGGATAAAGTCCCTGTAGTACGTATTAAGAACATGCTGGGGAGGACAGTCTGAGTTATTCCTACCTCAGGTAAAGTTAAACCCATTCATAGGATTGCTTTTGCCCAAGGGCCTGGGTGCACTTGGTGATGCAGAAGGACAGAGAAGTCCAATGTGTACCTCAAGGGAATTTGATGTTGGGTGAAAGTAGCTGATGAATTCAGTTATATAATGTTAATTGCTGCAAATTGGCAGCAATTGCTGCCATTGTATATTATCATTGCTATGATTGCTATAAACAATTATTCTAATTATATTCTATTATATTCAGAATCACCCAATGTCAACGGAACCAGAACTGACTCCAACAACTGGCATCCAGCAACTTCCCCAAGATCAATATCTTCAATTCACAGACCATGAACATGGGCTGTGCCAGACACAGCATGTGTGCAAGCCGCAGATGCAGCATGCAACAGAGACTATGCACTATACATCCAACATTGTGCACTCTACCACCTGAGTGAACTCCACATCATTTTTCCTGCCTTGAAAGACTGTCATGACAGATGGAGCCCAAAGTCATGGACTAAATTAACTCAATTGATATTTTGGAGGAATGGTTCGTAGACTAAGGGAATTATATCTGTGTGTATATATCAAATGACAGGAAGAGCAGGGAAACCTGAGCATGACATAAATAGTATGGAATACAGGGTGCAGAATGCCCTGGTTTCAGCTGGGACAGAGTTAACTTTCTTCACAGTAGCTAGGATGAGGCTATGTTTTAGATTTGTGCTGAGAAGAAGGCTGATAACATACTGGTGTGTAGAGTCGCTACCAGGCCAGTCAAGGACTTTTCAGATTCTCTGCTGTGCCAGTGTCTGCAGGTTCAGGAGAATCTGTGAGGGAGCACAGCCCCAATTACCAGCCTAGGATTTGACCTTAAATTTAGGATTGAGACCCAAATTGGCCAATGGTATATTCCATAACATGCACGTCATGCCCAGTATATAGCTGAGGCTCTGTCCTTAATTTCTCTCTCTCTCTGTGTCATCTCCCTCTCTCCCAGGGTCATCTCTTGCCCTCTCAATTGGCTCTCAGATTCCGGGATGCTTGGGCTCTTATCTCTTTTCTAGGATTGCAGTTTTGGGACTCTCTCTCTGCTCTGCAATTGCTAGCTGGGAACAGGTTGAGCATTGGTCATCAGGTGGTCAGCAGTTTACTGTGTATCGCTCATATGTATATTTGTATATTTGTATATTTGTATATTTGTATATTTGTATCTATTACTATTATTATTATTATTATCATTATTATACTTGTTATTGTAGTTTAGTTATCAAATTGTTTTTCTCTCAGCCCATGAGTCTCTTTTTCCTTTACCTATTTAAATCTCTCCCCAGTCACCAGGAGTGGGGACAGTGAGCAAGCGGTTGTTGTGTTTGCTGCTAGCTGAGTGGGTCAAAACCACAACATATTATACTATACTGATCAGTGGGTTTTAGATTCAATAGGCTTTACTTAGGTCCTTCACATAACAAAGAGAATTATCCTATGCAAAACTATAACAGCCATGTGAATTGGATGAGAGCGGCTGTATGAGTACTGTATGGTGAAAGTTGCCACTGCCTTATAGCCTCAGAATATTTCTTTGCAGAGATACCAGTGCTTCAACTGAATGCATCATAAGGAACAAGGTGCATTCCAAACTAGGGAGGAAAATACTTTATGACCCCAGAAAAGACACCTAATTCATCAAAAGTTCTTCTTTGTAGAATCTTATAAAACATAAAGCTATTTACAAATTACTCAATCATACATATTATACAAAGGCATGGTGATTTAGAAGACACGGAGAAATGCCCAGCTAAGACAATAATTCTCATTTGGCAAAAGTAATGGATAATTCAAATTAGGATTCTTCAAATATTATTCCTGCAGAGAGGCCAGACTGTGAATACTGTGTATCATATAAACTAGTGCATATCCAAAAGCCATATGAATTGCAGAAGGGCAAACAGAGAAGGAGTGGACTTGTATTAGGGGGCTGAGCAACAGCTTCTAGCAGTTCTTACTGAAGATGGTTAAATTGTGTTTCCCAGCATTCTTCTCCACCCCTCTGCTATGTGTTAAAATGGCTGTTTCTGTTCAGACCAGTTTCTCACTCTTGCAGCTCTTTGTGTTTATAATCTGGTAGGTCTGTCCAAGTTCAGCAAAATTACTCCTGTTCTCTCCTGGGGACCTTGACATAGTGGACTGGCCACAATGCAGCTCTCATGCTGGAGAGTATCTCTTATTTTAGGACAAATACATACAGAGAAAACAAGCCATAAAGCAGTCAGTGGTCTGCACACGTCTTCAGCTTACTGTTACACGTGCCAGTAGCTATAAACATAAATTCGTTAAACTGTTCTAGTCTGTTCCTTTACCTGTCCTCTCCAGGCTAGGGTTCTGCCTCTTGTCTCTTTAAAAAAATTCAGTGTTTATCTGGCTTTGTGAACGAGGGCAACTTTCCCAGAGGGTGGTGCTTTCCCAGACTTGTTTACCTGTCTGGGGAATTTGCATTAATCTCTCTCTCCAGTGAACTGGGAATATAATACATAGTACAGCATTGGAAAGATAACTCTTTTTTTTTCTTTTCTTTTTCAGTTTTTTTTTTTTTTGGGGGGGGGTTGGTTTTTTGATTTGGTTTGGTTTTTTAGCATTTGTTATTGTTCTGTCATCTAAGACATCTCAGTATAATTGTTTTTGAAGTTTCCAGGCTTCCAAAGGCTCCCATCTGACACAAGTTATTACTATTTAATATAAATAGTATAGAAACACTTAACAGCTGAGGAGAATTGGATGAGAGTTCCTGTTTCACTAGTATCTGCTCTTTGGGGAGGAAGCAAGTGATGCAGCCAGTGGACTAAACCCATACATGTATGAAGACCTGAAGCATAGGAGAAATCTGAAGAAGGAACAATATTAAAAGAGATCATATTATTACAGCTAACATGTATTTGTAAATCTGAGGGGAAATATATAATATTATTAATTTTTTCCACTGATTCTCTTAGACCCAGTCTGAACAAGTTATTTCTAAAATGTGAAATGGGTGCCAAAAGTTCACCACAGACTCAGAAAGAAAAACAGTCTGTCCTACTTTCCAGGATTGTCTCACGTATAGCTACATAAATTCATTAGGTGCCTCCCTTCTTAGCTTGAAGACTTCCGAGGTATTTACCTGTAGTCTCCCACATATACTCAGAAGTGAAAAAATGGGTGCTTATCTCCTGCCTACACCTCTCATTTAATGCATTCATTGGATTGGTGCTTGAACTGAGTTAAAAGTCCTTGGAGAAAACCAAAATGTCAATTGTGGCCAGGACTACAACTAACCACATCTGATGTTATGGTAGTACCGGGTGCATAATTGTTTAGTTTCTAGAATATTCACGTAGGAAGTGAGAGAACTGAAATTTAGTTCTTAATTAGCCCAAGGGAGTAAACATGCACCTCCAGCACACCAGTAGCTAGGTACCAAGCAACAGGCTAACTTGGAGATCACAGCCGCTGGGAAAGTTAAGCCACTGGGCAGGCAGGAGTGCCAGGGCTAGAAGAAGAATAGATCAGAGGTGTCCCTGATGCAGCCCATGTGTCCACACCCTCAGTTTGGACGGGCAGGGCTGGGCATCTAGCCCCCACTTCTGGCACTGATTTTATTCACCGTGAAGTGACAGATTAATATAAATCACCTTTTCATTTTGAGATAATGGCAGCTCTGCCCTGACCACTGTTTTAGTATCAGGCACATTCATTTCTTATCTGTTCTTGGTAATATGGAAGCAAGGAGACGAAATGGCTAAAGGCCTAAGCTATCTCCATTGAATGCAGCAGCAGAGCTCCAGTTCCTGTGAGATCAGCAACTCAGATGACAAACTCAAACTCTGCTGGCAGGGAACCACACACAGAGGAACCAGTCATGCTTCTGAGACATAACTCTGCTTAAGTAAAACTTCGATCAATTAAAACGACACAGAACAAACGAGACCATTACAGCCATATTTCTAAACTTTCTTACAATCTGCTTCCCAAGTTTGGCAGAGGCCACACACTTGAAACCTGGGTGGGATGCTTTGCAAAGTGTCAAATGTTCAGTTAATCCTTAAACACCAATGTCATCTGAATCCCATATCTTTTGTTTTGCCTATCATATCTGACTGCAGCCATCACCTCCCACTAATGTAAGGTCTGTATAACAACTGATCACTTTAGACTGCTCCTCAGGCAGGAAGCAGCATAAACTTGGATGTTTTTTACTGTGACACAGGCACCTTCTATGCTAAGTAAATGGCAAAAAAAAAAAGGTGGAATATATGCATCCTCTTACCCACTTTCATATTTATATTTATATTTAATACAAATATGAAAAATCTTACAAGCATTATTACCACTGCATTTTACAGAGAGCGTTTTTCAGACCTAGATCCAACCACATAAAGAACTTATGCACCTAAAGAAATATCAGGGAAGAACAGGGCATATAAATCCAAATCTCTGGATCCAGGACCTATCTCAGCAGCATCCTCTGTGGGGGCAGGTGAATGATGTACTTAAGAGGAGACATTTACAAGATGAGCATCCCTGATCACAGGACAGGGGGAAAGTAGGACTATGTTACTCTACATTAAACTGTTTTGCAGCTTGGTGTCTTTGAGCTTGAGTGTCCAGGGAAGCATAAGTTTAGCTGCAGAGTCATGGCTCATGTACAGATGCAGAAGTCTATGCAACAAGCACATACCTGCAGTGGAAATGGAGCTGCAGCATGATGCTGGCACTGACCTGTGAACATCTCAGTCATCAGCACTGTGGCTGGGAAGTGGGAAGGCAGGGGTGGATGCACAAATCCTCACACAGATAGTGCAAATTTTGTTAATAGAAAATAGAGGAGTCAAAATCCAGGATGCCTCTTTTCCATATAAGTGACTAACCACCGGACTCTAAAGCCAGGTTTGTGTGGCTCACTGACTTGTGAAATTGCATGGTACTGCTCCAACAGAAATGTCGGTGAGCACTTTGTGTGCCTTCTCACCGGTCCCCTTGTCATCCTCTGACAGTGTGTGGCTGGGGGGGGCTCACATTTCCCTGGGAGGTGGCAGATACGCATGTGAATTCTTTCAGGCCGAGAAGTAAAATTAATTAAGTGCTTCCTTTGCAACTGCTCTAATCCCCAAGCTGTTGTGTAAAATGGTCCTTGACTGGTCAATAACTTCCAGAAGAAAAGTGTCAACCCTGCTCCATTACTTAAGGGAATGGTGTCAAGTTTCCACCGCCGGGGGAAGGGGAGCAAGCAGCAAATCTCAAACAGACAGAAGCATTTTTTGGCAGACATGCACCAAACACCTCAGAGTATGTCAGCTTAATATATATACCTGACTTCTCTAATGACCCTGAGCAGGTCTCTGCACAGCCTACAGGATTTGGGGTTCCATGTGAAGTATCTGCTTCCCCAGGCCTGTACAGGAAGGACAAGAAATTAACTGAGACTTCTGGATTTCACTCTAAACTTTTGACTCAGAGCAGTTAGGTGCTGTGGTGCCTCATTTGTAAATAACTACCTATATTCTTCAACTGAGCTCAGTCCTCTTCTAGTGGATATCAAACACAGTGTTTGAAACACTGGTATTTTAGAGAATCAAGACAGAGATAAAAATATAATTCATGGCAATTAATGCGATGAAGTTTGGCACATTTTCACTTTGTGAGAGATAAGGAGGGAGAAGATAAAGGCAGATGAACTGGAAGTGCCATTTTCCATGCTGTGTCCTCCAACACAGAGGCCAGTTCAAGGAAGCAGGATGTGCCACAATGATCCATTGATATGTAGGTATGAAGTCGTGCTTGGACATTGTTTGCGAACAGCATATTTTAAAAGCAGGTAGCCTTAAATAATGCTGAATAAATAGTCGGATGCTTTTTGAATCAGGAATTCACAACGAGCAATTTTCTGCTCTTCCAGCTGACTCTTGAGAGCCACTAATCACAACAGAATAACTGATACTAGAATCCTATTTTCCAAAATGACTTTGCACTATTGACTTGAAGTACATTGTCTCAACAACCCTTCTTCCCGTTAAACTCAGGCTGTTGTTTGATGATACAGTAAATCCAGATTAGGTATTTGTTCTAAATATATCTTAGCCATGGAATAAAAAAAAAACCCACTCTAATATAACCCAAACTCAATCGACTGCAAATTTGTTTAACCCCCCCCAAAAAAAAAAAAAACCACAACCAACAAAACCCTAAAATCCTGGAGTTCTTTTTGTGCTGGCAGGCTTTATGCAGAATCAGGTATTGTCTGTCACCCTACTCTGACTCTCTGCCAGATCAAGTAGCATCTTGCAGCACCTGCAGCTGCCAGAAAGCCAGCATAGAAGCAGAAAGTCAACATAATTTGTTTGTTGTGTGCTCTGGGTAGTTCGGCATAGATGTGATTGTTTGCCCATGCCTAATCTGTATCCTATGTGCACTGCTGGGTTGCCTGGTAAAGCAGAGAGTCTGTAAGAGCTATCACGGAAGTGAAAACTTATTTGCCCAGCAAGGGAATGAAAAGGAAATAGAACAGTGTAAGCAAAACTGAAATTAATTATAAAACCTAGATAAGCTTAGGGATGCTAGAAACATCTTTATGAATATGTGCACTTGCCGAGATTGCACTTAATACACATCTGGTGCACATGCTCATAGCCACTACCTACAAGCAGAGAAGGTCCAAAGAGTCAGTCTTGCCATGTGTCGATGCCAAGACTGCCTGACACAGCATGTCTGACACGGGACAAAGCACATGCTGGCTCTGAGGATGTTCTCAGAGTAGGAGTCCAGGCCTTTGCCCCCAGGAGTTACCACTTGGAGAGCACCATGTGAAATACCTGCATGATTTGATCTCCACATGTGTATATGTGTGTGGAAGAGATGTGCTATTTCACTAATTCCAGGTTGGAAGAACAATCACCTCTTCCTCCCCTAAGAAAGGGGGATAAATTGAGTGAAAAAAAAAAAACACATTTTCATAATTATAAACCTTTTGATATTGACTGTGCACTGGTAGAATTAACGTGTTTTTCCTTATTCTACATAGGTGGCTTTTTTAAAATGCTTTGGAATCTTGGTCAATTTGTTCAGAAAATCCCTTTATTTTCTCATCGGGTTTTTCACAGTGGTAGGATAATATCTCATCTCCTTCATCTTTTTCCTCCTCTCTGTCTGCACAAACACATCCTAGGACCTTTCTTATGATTAGGGAAGCCAATGCATTACTCCAGTGCTTTAGTGTAGTTTCTAATGTGCACAACTTGGAAAGCACCTTAGGCTGGCGTGCTACTGGATCTGTTCCCTTCTAGATCAAGCAAATCAAAATGAGAGAATGCCCTGCTGCTGTGGCTTCTGAACACTCCTGTATTCGCAGAAAAAAAAAAATCCGCCAAAAGAAATTGCTTGTGGGTAAACTGAGCAGGGAATATATATTGAAGTGCATTACTGAAGCCAGTAAAAGTAACCCAAAAGAAAAGAAGATTTTTTTCCAGTGTGCTGCATTCATTTGAGGTTAGTGGTTAAATACAGAAGATTTATATCAGAGTTTCCACTTAATAAAAGTATTTGCGTGGATGATGTCTGTTTAGTTACTGCTAGCAAGGACATTGTAAAATGTAATTTTTTAAAAAGGAGCAGGCTGTCTTACTGAGGCTATTACCAAAAGTTCATTAAATCAGGGGGTGTTGATTGTAATACAACATAAATGGCATTCTTGATTTCTTATTGTTTTTCTAGGCTGGAAGAGGAATGCACTAGTGGAGAAACTGATACATCTGCTGTTCCAAGAGCACAAATTGAGTTTCTGACCTGAATATGCTGTACATGTAGAAAACAAGGAACTATATAATCCCATCACATGGTAGATGGGATAATTTACAGGAAATACCAAACTGGAGAAATCTTATGGTTCTGCTGTAATAAATTTATTATGGAGTTATTAGATGAGGCCAGACTGAATGCAGGAGAGACAAGTGAGGAGTCAGGCAAACATCTCTTTTAGATTCATAGGAATCACTCACAGATACTAATGTCTGAGGTGTTCATCCCTGCCTGTCAGGTGGAGTTGCTACTTCCATGCTCATATCAGCACCACAGAGCTTCGTCTCTTGTGCTTCCCAGGGAGGCAGGCCGTTAACTGGGACCCCTATTTAAAGTGTTCCCATTAAAGCCCTTGATTGCTCATAATGCCCTCAATCAGATCCTTTCCTTTGTATCCTTCCCGGGTTCCTTCCTTGTCACAGCTCCTGGCTGTCACCTCTGCTTTCCCTCCTCTCTACAGAAAAAATGCCAAGATGCAATTTGTCTGCAACAGCAATTAATTACTTAATAGCAAGAGAAACCTTGATAAAGTTAGCAATGTAAAGAAATTAAGTATCTTTTGGCAGGACACCATACAATATTACAAATAATAAGCTAGAATGCTGTAAAGTCAACAGGGCACACAGTAAATAGATTAGAAAACAACAGATCTTGAAATGCAACTATCAATATGGAGTAATTGCTGAGTAAAGTCCCATAGGGACAATCTTTGATCTTAATTTTAATTTACATTTTAATTAATTAGCTAAAGGATAAAAAAACAAAACTTGTATCACCACAGCTTGCCTTTGGCACAAATGTGAGAGGAGTAGTGAAAAAAAAATGCAGTGGCTGGTTCACTGACATTGTTTTATTTTGGTTTTTTAGGTAATTATGTGACTTTTGTCACGATCAAAAGCAAAGTCATGTACTCAATCACAAAGACTAATGACTACTCTCCAAGGACTGGGGAAGGGGAATCAAGAGGAGGGGACTTCTGCTGGCTCTTCAGTACCTGGTGGATTAGACTTCACAAAGTGATGGTTGTACCAAAAAGGATAATAGAGCTCATTGAAATATAAACAATGTTTCAAAGGGGGAAAATTTCTCTGTGGTATGCTGCAGTTGAATCTGAAGTGAAGCAGGAATTAATATACAGTAAATCAGTTGCTTTTGTTATGCATGAAGTCAGATGAACCATCCCTTCTGGTCTTAAAATTTCTGCATGGGGGAAAAAATTATCCTGGCTAAAGCTTTACCAACCCAGGAGGACCAGGGGAGCATACAATGGTAATTAAGTAATTATGTTTCTAGTTATTATTTTAACAAGAAAATTGCCAATAAATCTCAACAATTTCTCAGGTAATTCAAGGTTTTCCAAACTGAAAATTTTAAAATTTCAACTGTTTAAAACTTTGTATTCCTATATTTTCCCTTTCCCACTCGCTTCCACCAGTGAATAAATGATGCTCAGGGGTTTCACTCCATTTCTAGTCCTCTTTTTAACTCTGTTATTCTCATAAATTCCTCAGTTTTGAGAATGTTACAGAGTAGTTCAAGGAAAACTGAAAGACTCTGCTCTGGCAGGCCCTGGTTGTTTTCCCCAAGCACAGCTTCAAGCAGCCCAATCTCTCACCAGCTGCCAAGACCCACACAGGGGAACACAGGTGGGCAGCAGCCAGACACCCACAGCCCCAGCAACACCTTATCCTTCCCATCCTCACCCTCTCTGCTGGTGGCCAGGGCAGGGGCGGGGGGGGTGGAGCTTAGCTGGGGAGCAACACCTGCAACTCACCACTACCTGCACTTCTTTCCAAGGAAGAGGGATCTGGAAGATTTATGGGGTGATTCGAAGTGGCCAGAGCAGTTTGGAAAATCTGAGCATTTGCATTGCTCTTCCCTGTCTTCAGTGAAGTGTTACATGGCAGATGTAAATTGTCTTGAATAGAAAAAAAAAAAAGGAATCTTGCACGTGTCTGGAGAGTGAAATGCAGACTGCCTGATGAAAGGACCAACAATTAATTAGATGATTGCTACAAACCAGGACTTAATCATGTTCTCACAGGTTACAAAAAAATCACCGTGTTGTCTTTAGAAAGTTTGCCGATATTCAGTATGGAATTTTTTCTTTAGAGTTGTTCTGGGGAAGAGGATGGGGAGAATGCAGAGCCTACCATTAGAGACATTTAGGAGTAGTTTTATCAACAGCTGGATTATGAAGCTGTGACAGAAAAATCACTCCAATCCTTTCAAACTGCTATGTACAAAGACCAAACATTTAAAGGGAGAAAAAGGTATCACAGAGTTTTCTTAAACTAGTACAATCTGGGATTGAGGAATTTGGAAGGTGTTTTATATGGATTTTTGTGGTTTTCAGCTGGGTGGCCAAAGTATGCTACATTAATGTTAAGTCTGCACTTACAGACTGCAGCAGAGTGAAGAGTAAACAATTAGGTTTGTTTGCTCCCTGAATTGTGATACTCTGGATCTCTCATTGATTTAAAGGTATGTTGATCGTATTTTACACTCTGGCAGCACCTGATCTCAAATGCTTTACAGTTAATTAATCAGTGAAACCCACAGACCCTTGTTCCCTCTTTGAGCCAGATACAATAATGCTGCAAATGCAAATACTTGATACATACTAATGAAAAAATATATAATAATGAAAAAAATCTTCCAAAATAAAAATCTTCTGCTGTGAAGAAGTGTTAGGAATTCTATACTGAGGAATAAAACAGTAGAGACATTGATAGTCGTGGCCAGCTAGCAGCAATGCAATACACAAAGGCTACAACTGCTCTAGCAGTAACCACAGCTGGGACCTGGATTTTGAGAGGTGCCCAGTACTCAGTGCCTCCTGAACTTCTTCAAGTAAATGCCCAAATGAAAACAACCGGAGTTGCCATTCATACAGAAAGCAGTCCGCCAGTTCCCTTCTTCAGCTTCCAAACAAGGTTCCTCCCAGTCAGAGATTACAGGATATGAAAGACTTGTTTCTGCTGTGATGGTAATGGGAAAATGTGGGAAGGAAAGGCTGAGAGAGAGCATATGCTGCTCCAGGCAATGCTAATGAGGGGGCCACTCATTAGCACAGTAGCCTTCCCTGTCATAAATCTGCCCCTGATTTGTTAATGTTTCCTAATATGTAGTTTACTGTAATAAATTAGAATAAATTGTACTAGCTAAATTGCCTGTGAAGTTGCAGTTTCCCTTTGCAAGACTGGAGTTGCCTATTTAGTTCATTTGCTTGTTCTGCTCAGTCCTGCTCTGCTCTGCACATCTCCCTGCACCGCCGGCCCCAGCTCCTGCCTACAGACCCACACACACCCAGGAGTGCTGAGCAAAACGGAATCACAAACCTTGAGTTTCACTTGGTTTCATGCTGAAATCATGCAAAGCCAGACACATCATTTTTAGAGAAGGTAGTGAATTAAGTCACCCAAATGAGGTTTCTAGGAAGATTCGAGCCAACCTGGTCTGAGATTTGGAGTACATGGGTCCAGATCAACACATTAAGCCAAGACAGGACTGATCACACGTACCTCAAGCTCTTTTACTAATGTGTAAGTAAAATGCTGACACCCATTTGCTAGATCCTTATGCTGCCATCAACACTGTTGACCCCACAGAATCTAGTTGGATGCATAGAAAAATTACACAGTTGCTCCTTAAGCCGTTCCTTTTCTTGGCATGACACTGCAGACAATAGCAAAAGGAAGGGAAAACTGCTTTCTGCCATTGGCTGTGAATTCTTTTGCACCGCTGACACTTAAGTGATGCATGTGATCCAGTTCAAGAAGCTAAACAAGAATATTATTTTTTTTTCACAGGTTTAACATGTTGCTAACACAGAAGGTTGAACCAGTTCATTTAAGAGCAAACAATTCACTCAAGGCAGACAAAACAGCAGTGATTATGTAAGAGGAGCAAAAGGAGCACCAGTTGAAGGACAATAGGATTTTCTATAAAGCAAAATTGCACCTTCAAAAATCCTACATATTATTTAAATAGCCTGAAATCAGCAACATCTTTATTTAAGTATAATTAACAGAATTCAGTTGCAGTATCACAGAACCACAGAATGGCTGAGGCTAGAAGAGACCTCTGAAACTCATCTGGTCCAATCCTCTGTTCAGGTAGGGCCACCTACAGCCAGTTGCACAGGATCATGTCTTCAAGGATGGAGACTCCATGACCTCCTTGGGTAGCCTCTGACAGTGCTCTGTCACCCTCACAGTAAAAAAGTGTTTCCTGATGTTCAGAGGGAACATCCCATGTTTCATTTGTGCCCGTTGCCTCTGGTCCTGTCACTGGGCAACACAGAAAAGAGCCTGGCTCCCTATTCTTTGTAACCTCCCATCAGATATTTCTACAAATTGATGAGAACCCTCGGAGCCTTCTCTTCTCCAGGCTGAACAGACCCAGGTCTCTCAGCTTTTACCCATGGACACTGCTCATAAAATTCTGTGAGGAATTTTTTTAATATTCCTTCTCCTGTGAGGTCACATAATGGAAGACAGGATGCAGTGTGCGTTAAAATCTAATCTACCATTTGACCACACTGAGGTATCTATGGGACATCTATATGTTTAAGCTCCATTTATAATTTATAATAATTCATCCCATCCTAAAATAACTGTATAAAACAGGTGCGATGAACCAGGATCTAAAATTGTCTATGTCAATAAATGAAGCGTAGTGTAGTTATTTACACTGAAGGAGACAAAACGTGGACAAAGCTGGTGTCTCCTGTAAGTTACACAGAAATCTAATGTGGGATTTGTTAAAATTATAATATAAATTATAATATAAAAATGCAGCCAACATGCTTATTCTGCATTGAAGGTATGCAGGGGGTATTCTAAAGTGCTAAATTAGTGTTCTGGTCCCTAATAATAACTTCAAAAAAAATGTGTTGTCAACTGCAGAAATCTCATGTCTTTAGCATAACAAGATTTGAAGGTTCTGGTCTTGAAAATAGGCCTCATAAAAAAAGATTTATCTGGCAAACAAATTTACTACAAAAGCACTATTATTTGGTTAAGGATAAAATATTACAAATGTTGGCCTAAACCATAAAGATATTTATATCAGCCACTGTTTCTGGGGTCATTTATGAAGTAGGATAGAACACAGAATAATTGTCATTGCAAGGAGGATACTTATTGTGTCAGATAGTGATCACTTAGCAATGTAATGTAGAGATTTAGTTTTGGTACACTACTGTATTCTTTTTTGTTTAATGAATCACCTCAGTTTGTCTGAAACTTGTATAACTTTTGCACATGAAAGAAGTGTATATAGTGGGAGAAAGGAGAAATTATGGATGAGCTTCAGAGAGGCTTTGATAGGATACAGATTCAGCTTCCTTTTAATCATCTGGATATCATCTGGACAATCATCTGCTTCTTCACAAAAGAAAACAAACACTAGGCATTTTTGGCACAAGATGTAAGTTGGCTGGTATTAAACAGCAGCTGTAGATCAAGTCCCTCCATAGTAACCCTCCCCCTCAATAGAGATTCTAATTTTAAATATTTAAGTTTCCACGTAGAGGAGACTGTACTTCTGGAGACATACTCACACATTTGTTTATAGAAAAGGGGTTGAGATGAAATTAGGTGTGTTTTATTATTTGAAGACTTGTTATACTTTGCCTGTCAGGAGAAGTTTAGCGCTGTAATTAATGATTCCATGAATTAAACACAGCAGTCTAGTACATCACAGAATTACAGAATCACAGAATCACAGAATGTTAGGGATTGGAAGGGACCTTGAAAGATCATCTAGTCCAATCCCCCTGCCAGAGCAGGAACACCTAGATCAGATCACACAGGAACGCATCCAAGCAGGCTTTGAATGTCTCCAGAGAAGGAGACTCCACAACCTCTCTGGGCAGCCTGTTCCAGTGCTCTGTCACCCTCACCCTAAAGAAGTTTTTTCTCATATTCAAGTGGAACCTCCTATGTTCCAGCTTGAACCCATTGCCCCTTGTCCTATCACTGGATGTCACAGAGAAGAGCCTGGCTCCATCCTCCTGACACTCACCCCTTACGTATTTATAAACATTGATTA